>WMED01000150.1:0-42529 GCA_019650415.1 Pipa parva
ATTTCATGATTGCACTATTTCAAATTATTCTAATTCGTTGACCAGCACTTGTATGTTAGTGCATTTTTTTGCGCTCTCTCCATTTCCTAGAATTCTTTGTTGATCTCACTTGAGACCTTGTCTCTTTGTGACTGATGCTAAAGTCTAGCTCTTAAACTCTTGCAACAATTGACTCAATACTATAGAAATGGATGTATAGCTATAGTTCTATTGGCAAGGAACTTGCTTTTTCCTTTAGTGAAGGTCCCCTGGCATCTTGATAATCAATAAAAAAATCTCTTGGTGTTCTGATGGTTCATTCTGACTTTCCTTAGCTATGCTATGTACTATAGTTTTAGTAAATCACATATTGTTACACTCAATACATGCAAAACACTTTTAAGAAAAAATACTACTTCTATGGAAAATAATTTTGCACTATTATTTGTGAAACACCTCTGGGAAAAACATTGAGGGTTATGACCTTGAAGAATTAAGGCAGAATACTGGAGGCTTCTTAGACTCCACTATTCAGTGTGAATGTCAAGGAGTGACAGTGTATCTTATGTACCGCAGTGGAGTTAGCACAGGTACACGTCGAGGTGTGGAGTCTAAAGAGCTCCTGTTCATCACCCTTAAACCCAGAAAGGGGATATGGTCTTTGCGGCAAGGAGACTCCTAGGTCATAGTCCTCAGGTTTACCCGCACTGGTGATAACTGGTCTGACACTGGAGAGCTCAGGAACACAGATGACCAGTAGAAACACACTGCAAGTTTAAGAACGATGATAGAGTGAAGTAGCAGGCAATGAGAAAACATAGAGCTGAATAAGTTAAAGAAAACAATGTTCAATGTAATGCTGGGGAGTCTGGAATCAAGCTGAAGCCTGAACAAATAGCTTTTCAAATTTCTAGCTTCTTAGGAAAGCAGCACTCCCAACATGCACTGTTGCATAGCAACAGTGTGCTGTCATTCAGGGGAGCGAGCCAGCAAAATGCACACTGCCGGCTACGGTACACAAGTCCTAGCTTGTGTCAGCGATTATTTGTAAACATCACAAGCATTTGCCTGTTATTTTTTGTAGGAATTTATTAAACTTTCTGATGCGTTCAGTGTTCACTGGTTCTGATATGTCACATAGGGTGGCCTAGTCCTTCTAACTTTCCTTCTTATAAAAGGTACAAGGGACCAAAAAGACTGTTGTCACTGAAAGCTAAAATTGACTGGGCTTTCTGGTTTATTAGAAGCCTGTACCAAGTGCATCATCTGCCCATTTGGAATGAGATATTTATATCCCTGCTTAATTTGATAATCTTCATACTGGTAAAACGTTTCAAAAGGAATAGTTGGTAATTGTTGCACAGCTGGTTGAAGGACTCTAGAGAAATACCTTGCAATGACTGCCAGAGGTGAGGGTATCTCTACCAAATCTGTGGCCTCTACCCTTGACATAGTCTAAATAAATCATTGGGACATCTTCTCACTTTGGACATCACTTCTAGGTAATCATTCCTGCTATTAAAGTTTTCCAAGATCAGGTCCTTCTACATTATATGAGTTGTCTATCCACATGGACATTTAAAATCTTAGCAGGCAGGGCTGACAATTTGATATCCACTCATTTCCTCACAGATATTTAAAACAATCAAAATTTCTTCTTTAAAATCCCCAGTATTTTACCATTTTATCTTTCATTTTACTGGGCAGTGTGGTGGATCAGTGCAGCACTGAGTTCTGGGTTCAATTCAACCCTGGACTTCATCTGCATGGGGTTTGTATGATCACTTGTGAGGGTTTCCTCTGGGGACTCTGGTTAAAAAAACTTACTACTTAGGTTAATTTAAGCTAAACTAAATTGATCCAAGTCTGTGTGTGTGAATGAATAGGGAAATTAGATTGTAAGCTCCATGGGGCAGGGACTGAAATGAATGATGAAGCTCTGAAAAGCACTGCATAATATATCAGTGCTATATAAATGAATAAATAAAAAAAAAAATTGTTTTCCTTCTGTCCAGTGCTGTCAACACATTTTAGAACACAAATTCAAGTTGTACACCTCTTTTATATTTTCCTACTTATATCCACCTTGTAGCAAGCATGTAACACACAAGACCAAACAGATGGCATGGTAGTGCACTGTAACATTCATTCTATGCCCACCTTATTTCTTTTAAAATGCAGCATTGGGACAATTTTTAAGACCTCAACGTCAACTACGCTCCTCTCAAAGCAATCAGCTTTGTATGCCACACACCAATACTGTCTTTTATTTTCTTAAAAACCTTTCTCTTTCTGTCCATATATATCTGGAATTCAATATGTAGTATTGTAGTGAGGATGTATGTCACCTGGAATAAGTCCAATTTCAGACATTGACTTTGTGGATTAAAACTCTTTACTCCATGCTTTATCCATAGCTTCCTGTCTAGCATTTCCCTTTACTTAAGTTAACTCCTCCTCCTCTATTACCTCACTCTTGCTAGGCAGATAGATTACAAAGTGTGAACAAAAAACTCATGAAACAGTTATTACAACATCTCATCTCTCACCTTCTTTAAAAAAAACATGCTTTACTACAGAACATAATCCATGAGGTTAGTTGGTGGCGTTCGACATGTTCTTGTCATAAAGCACCAAGACAACTTGTTATCTAAGTCTATGAGTTCTCTAAGGCATCACTTGTTGGTGTTGCGGAACCAGCTGTATCTGGTGGGATTTCCTCATCATTTATCTCCTCTGTACTTGCTCCTGGTTCATAGCGAACAAATCAATTGAATCCCGGCACTCCAAAAAGTCAATTAAAAAGTCTTCTTTATTAAATCACATGTCGGTTAAAAACAAAAAATGCTTAGCCTACGCATTTCGCGCGCGTAGCGCTTACTCATGGCTGGTTCATAGCGCCAAAGCTTTTTAAAATGGGAGAGCAGTGACCATGGTACCTTTGATTTGCGTGATATGAAAGGGTTCAGGATAATATGGGGATAATAATTTGTCACTGGGTTTCTTCCTTTTAACAAGGACCCTGTCTCCAACTTCCAGCTGTTTGTAGCGATGGCTGCCCTTATCTGCATATATCTTCAGTTCTTCACCCTTTCTTTTGCAATAGAATCATTGAGAACTAATGGATTCTGGACAGAAACTACTGGGATGTTTGAAAGTTTAGTGCGCAGAGGCCTGTTGAAAAGGGCAATTGCTGGTGGAGTTCCTGTATTGGAGTGTGGGGTGGCTCTGTACTGTCTAAGGAATCTGTATAATTCTTGTAAATCTTTGTGTTCCATGGTAACAGTCCTGAGAGTTTTGTAGATGGATTGCATGAAGTGTTCCATTTCACCATTAGCTTGAGGCTAGTGAGGAGTTATTTTTCTGTGGGTGAAGTCAAGATAAGTAGCAAAGGATTGAAAATCTGCACTATTAAAAGGCAGCCCATTATCATTTTTCAATGACTAGAAACCTAGAGCACTCTGTTTTGAAGTTTCTGTGGTATTACCAGGTGATTGTCATGCAGTAGTAAATTAGAGAGAGAATGCCTTGCATTAAAGTAGGCCTGTAGGTATGCCATTTGATCTTATGATTGAAGATGAGCTTCAGCTAGAAAAGAGCTCCATTTCTTTGACCAAACAGTGTCAATGGCCATCTGAAGTTGGGGATCAGACTCCAGCTCTTGTTTAATTTCACTCATGGTTATCGCATTTGGTACAAAATGTGCAAGAACAAAACTTACATGCTCCTTAACTAAAACAGTTGCTAGCATGTTGTCCTTGGTAAAATGGGGTGAAGGGTGTCTTGAAAAATAGTCTGCAGAGTTCCCAGCTCCTGCCTGTTATCTCAAATGAAAATGATAGTTTTATAGGCAGAGTAGCCAGCGTTCAAGTCGTGGGGGTGGTTTTGAAAAATGTTTATTGAAAATTGAGATTTGTGATCATTTACTACTGTTAATAGACGACCAAAAAGGTAAAGATGGAAATGAAGGCATCCCCACACAACAGCAAGGGCTTCTCTCTCAGTTTGGGAATAGCGGTGTTCCATTTCTGTTAAAGCCTTGCTTGCTTAGGAGACTGTAGAAATGCTACCAATTTTGGACACAAATTAAAATTGCATCAAGGCCTACAGGACTGGCATCCATGATTAGTTCTGTACATTTTAGTGGGTCAAAATAGGTCATCACTGTGTCACTAGTCAGACTGGACTTTAGTGTGTCAAATGCTGTTTGATGTTCAACAGTCCATTTCTGCAGCTAATGAAATGCTAAAGTTCAGCCTTTTGAATATTTTCAGACTGACATGAGTGCTAAAAGTTGTAATATATCTGGAGTCTGGATGCAATTCAAGCTGATGATAGCAAGATTTTAGATCAATTTTTAAAAATATTTTTGTACCATTTAAATATGTGAGAATGTCATCAATAATAGGCATGATGTGTCTTTCACTTTGAATAGCCTGATTGGCATGTTGCATATCTATACATAATCTGATTTTACCATACTGTTTAGGTTTAGGTGCAACCACAATTGCTGAGACCCAGGGAGCTGGGTTTTCCATACATTCAATAACATCAGATGTCTCCAGGTCTTGAAGGTCTTTATCCACAAGCTTGCAGACATGGAGTGGGATGCGCCTGTGAGGTTGAACTGCAGCCGGCACTGACTGATCAATGTGTAGTTTTACTTGAAAGTCTTTCGATTACCTATGCCTTGAGAGAGTTGAGGATCTTTCTGCATAAGGTTTTGGACAGAACAGTTTGTTACACTGTTTACTAGTTTCAATAAGCCCAGAGATACTGCACTACTGCAGTAGAGAAGGGTGTCTGCAGAGCGCTCCACTTTGTAGAAAGTGTCTGTGATGGATTTCCCATCAAATGTTAGTTGTGACTGAAATTTCCCATATATATATGGGTAATGCAGTAGCTGAACCATAATGAAAAATCTTCATGTTGGTACAGTGCAAAGTAGGGGTTGTTCTTTAGCTGATTATAGACTGTGTGACTAATAATGTTGACAGACGCCCCTGTATCTACCAGTGTCTCTACCGGATTGCCATTTATTAAGATGAATTGTTTTGGATTAGTAATTGTAAACACATTTTGAGACCCCTCGTCAGTCACTGAAAATAAGTAGGTGCTGCTGGGTTCATCACTAGGGGGTGCTGCCTGTACTGCCTGGACTTTCTGTGACCTGGGTTGTTTTGTAGAAAGAGGAGATTGTAATTTAGACCTGCAGAAGTGATTATGTTTTCCACAGTTATGGCAAGTCACTCCCTTTGCTGGGCAGGGTTTCTGGTGACGATAGGGACCTCCACAGTTGTAGAAGGTTGCAGTCTGTGTGTGAGGTACATGTGGCTTCTGTATGAGCTTTGCTACAGAAGATGGCTGCTCTGACATACAGTCTATGTTCTTTATGAGTTTAGCTTGACTCTCTGCTGCATCATTAATACGTGCAGTGTCCAGCAGCTTTGCTAATGTCATAGTGGGATCTCTGAGTGCTTGTCTCCTTTACTTAGATGAAATACATCCTTGTATGATTCGCATTTAAATTTCCTTTTCAGTATCTGCAAATTCATAGTAAGCTGCAAGTTGTCCTAACCGGACATGATATTCATCAATTCTTTCTGTTCCTGACTGCTTTGACTGTCTAAACTTTCAAAGGCTGCATTTATATTTTGAGAGAAGTGCTTACTTAGTGCTGTTTTGCATAGCTCATAGTCACTGTTCTCCCCTGTATTAGGCGGATTTGTAAATATATCATAGACTTGCTCCCCAGCATAGTGTAATAACATAGTTTTCTTTCTTGCATTGTTAGTAATAATCATTGCTTGTAAAAATATCTCAAAGCGTTTCAGCCATTTATTCCAGCTTGCTGCCAAGTTTGCTTGGGGCTGGTGCACATCAAATGCAGGGAAAGAGGGGTAAGTTGGACATGGCTGGTTCTAGTATTACAGTCTTGTACACAGATTGCTTTATTACTGAAATACCTTTAGCTGATGATTTGTAATCCTTGTCGCAAGTTGTAGTACTGTAGTGAGGATGTATGTCACCTGGTCCAATATGAGACATTGACTTTGTGGATCAGAACTCTTTATTCCATGCTTTATCTATAGCTTCCTGTCTAGCATTTCCCCCTTCCTTTAGTTAACTCCTCCTCCTCTATTACCTCACTCTTGCTAGGCAGATGGATTATAATGTGTGAACAACAAACACAGAACAGTTATAACAACATCACACAACACCCCTTTATCTCCACCAGGAACATTCCCTTTTCACTTTCAAGACTAAACTTGTAGTTTAGAGATTGTAGATTGCAAGCTCTATGGGGCAGGGACCTCCATCCTTTTGTTTCAGTCACAGACTGTCACTTAAAGTGATATATCCTCATGCTTGTAATTTACTTCACTTGTAGTCAGATTTATCTTCATTGTAGCACACCAATTGGCATATTAAAAGATAAAGCAAATTTCTCCTCCTTAAACATAAATATATCAAATACTAAAAATTACAGAATGCAAAAAAAAAAAAAAAAATCACTGAAGTGCATTCAATATACTGTATTCCATTTCAAAGGAAAAAACAAATACTGGATGTAGAATACAGGATGTGAACCTGAATGACATCTAATGGTTTAACTGGGGAACTGCATCCTAAAAAGTGGAAGAAATTATTTTTCATACAATTTCAGTTACTATAAATAAAATTTTACTCTAAATAGCTGATAAATAAGACCTGTTTAGTATTTTTCAAATAATAATAATAATTTCTTATACCATATTAGAAATTGCCTGAGATATATATTAACTTGATCCTTGTTTTATTGCATATGGTGCATTTTATGCATGCTATACCTGTGCTTTCTAGCATTGTACTTTGCAGTCTCACAGGATAAGGAAGTTAAAATGTTCATGGTAAGCAGCACTAAAAATGTATCATTGTACCATCTATTGAGGCAGTTAAACTCCTTTCAAAGTGAACCTGTATTCTGATAATTACTGTATAAAATGTTGAAATACAAAAAGGTCTGAGAATAGCAGTGCAGCATTAAAATACTAACCTAACTGTATTCCTTGCTCACTACACTTTGCTTCACACATTGTATTTTATCAAAATGTTGACATTTCCCATAAAATACTGTCTGTATGCCTGTCTTTCTGTGTATTTCATAAGAGGGTGATTTACAAAGCTAAGAAACAGGATTAGTGGGCAAAAAAATAAAGTATAATGTATCTTTAAAGTGGAACTATAGTCAGAATACATCTTTACATATGCAGTACTCTACCTTAGTGAGAAGTATTTCTCCCCAGTTGTTGTTTCATGTGAAGCAGAATGATTGATTAGGCAGCACTGATAAACTCCTGCACCAGGAAATGTGTGTGTGTCATGTACTGGCCAGTTTTCCATGAAAAGGTACCCTCCCCCAGACATTTTTGCCCTACTTACTACTTAACACCTGTTTTATATGTATGTGTGCAGTTATATCTGCCCTATAGTGCCCCTTTAATACCTCCTACTGTCCACACCATTCAAATCCTACTTCCCAGGCTTCCAGTGTTACAATCAGCCTGGCTATAGTTGGAGGAAGGGGAGCTTGATGAATCTAATGAGTTGCCAATATGTTGATGGCTTCTAGTCTCCCCAAAACAGACATATATTTGTCAGGGGATAACTTGGAATCACGGTATTGCTGCAAATGTTCTTAATTTAAAGCTGAGCACTAGACATCACTGGTTTCTCGGCCATATACTGCACAACTCTTAGAAGATTATTTATAAAACTCATAAAGCTTTATGACTAACACTGGAGGGGCAGACTTTTTATTATAAATGTCGCCATTTTTTTCAAATTATTTTTTATCGACCAAAAATGTTTCCTGCCTCAGGCTGGTGTAATCAATGTATTCCCTATGGAGATGGTCCTGTGACTTACCCACTGTCAAAAAAGTTTTCCCATTGAAAAAGGCAATGAATATATGAAATAGAAGTAAGGACTGCGAAATGGGCCACTTTCCACTGATAGATATTTATCAATTATGATATTTTTTTCACATCATTTTCTATAACCCTATATTCATCAATTGAAAAGTTTAATTAAACTAAAATTAACAATGAAAAATGGTGAAACGAATAGAAAATGTCAAAATGGATTTGTTTTTAATAAATTGTATTATTCTATAAATTTCCCTTTTGGAATAATGAATGGCTTGTTTCTGCTGGACCTGACCTGATCATTCACACACTTCCTGAAACATCAGTTCATCAGTGAGTCTTGTATTTAGTGATACTGATTTAATCCTGCCTTGAAGTCATTTTATTCTCACAAAGTTATTTTATGACAGTTGTCCCTTAAAGGCTTGTATTAAACCTTATGCCAGTTTCATGTCTATTCCCATTCCCAACATACTGTACATCCCCCATAAATGTTGTCTCGTTTTCTCTCTCTGCTATTCTGCTTCTATTCCTACTCTTTCCACTAACTAATGGACGCTTCTCCCTAACCTGCAATTCTTTCCTTACTTACAGACACTTGATGCATTATCACATGTTCATTGGCCCATTATCAATTAACCAATGAAAATTACAAGAGCAAATACATAATAAAGTCATTTTAGGTTGAATAGTAGTTAACAGTATGTGCTAGCAATACAATACATCAGCTCTATCATATGCAAGTTTTCAAGGCCAAAGGAAGTTACTAATATAGGTTTAAAGAGGCCATAAAGTGCAATTGTTGTAAAAAAATAACAATAGGGCATTGGTGTAACACACCCAACCTTCTTTTGCTCCTTTTCCTGAGTGTATAGTCTTAGGTTACAGAAATGTATATTTAGCTCATATGACCGAACCATTTTAAGGACTATGAAGAGGAAGATGGTGTAACATTTTAATTCTTGCACTTGGGATCATCCAAGGGGCTAGTCCTTAGTAGCAGTTATGTTAACATGCTCAGAATTGATTGTCCAAACCAGTGTTACTGTGTATATCTTCTCTACTGAATATTAATATATATATATACTGGCATTGGTATACATATATTTTATTAACCATGAAGTACATTGTTTAGCTCACTCATGTCTAGAAATGACATAGCATTTAAAATGGTAATTCATGACTTTATCTTTCATTATTGAAATGGTACCCATTACCAAAAGGAAAATGTTTACTCTTTTTTGAGTGATAATCTGCTCTTGTTCTAGCCTTCATCTCAGTTAAAAAGTCTCCCATCTTTAATCTTGATACATACTTTTACAAAAATAAAAGTTTCAGTGACACTACTTTGGCATAATGGAAAGTATTAATGTTTTTCAATAATAAAAGCATATAGAATTTGTGTATACATTTTTATGATGCCTCCTGAATGGTCATGAATTCTTAATTTAAAGTGCACCTGTCACTCCCACCCATCTTTCCTTTGCAATTTGAGTGAACAACTCTACACTCAATAAATCTGGAGTGCTGTTCTGCAAAAGGGATTACTTCAATGGCAAAGTGAGTGCTCAGTGTAATTACTGACATTGTGACTCCTCCACTCAACTTCCTCCAAGAGTTTATATTAGAGGATGTGGCGTGAGGAGTCTCAGGGGGTAATTTAGGAAAGTGCGAACTCACATTGCGATGCTTCGCATCAGCTTGCCGTGACTGGTAGTCGCTCCCTGCTATCCTGCAAGTGGAGATCAGCAAATGCTTTAAAGGTACTTCAGCGAGGCGAGGCAACTCGAGTGGTCGCAGGGTGAGCCTAAGTACCTTTAAAGCATTCACTGATCTCTGTGTGCAGGAGAGCAGTGAGTGTGTACCAGCCTCGGAGAGCTGATGCAAAGCATCGCAAGGTGAGTTCACACTTTCCTCAATGTTAAATTACTGCCAACTTGGAATTGCTAAAGCTTGCAGGGCAGCATACCTGCTTCATTTCTATTTAGAGCTGATAACTGCAAAGCAATCATCTCAAGCATTATCTTGCTCAATAGAAATTTTTCCACAGAAATAAAAGTTTTAAATTAATGCTAACTATATAAGAGATATTTTAAATAACAGTTAGGTTTCTTGTTTAAGAATGGTTTGACTGCAATGCATTTTCATTATAATTTGCCAACTGAGAGGTTCTATTACATTATTTTTCTTAAGTAAGAGGTTGGAGGTCCCTGCCCCGTAGAGCTTACAGTCTAAGGGGGAATTCACCATAGTGCGAACTGAGGTCCGGATCCTTCGCCTCACTTCCTAAAGACTGTCATGCGCTCGCTGATGTCCTGCACGTGGACATCAGCGAATGCTTTAAAGGGATTTCAGTCTCGGCAAGACCAAAAGAGTCACCTCGCGAGACTGGAATCCCTTTAAAGCGTTCGCTGATGTCTGCATGCAGGACATCAGTGAGCGCATAACAGTCTGCGAAGTGAGGCAAAGGATCCGGACCTCACTTCGCACTATGGTGAATTCCGCCCTAAATGGGAGGAAGACTTACATACACAGATGGGTAATAAGAGCTGTGACAATGTGTTGAAACACAAGTCAATAAATAAATATAAATATTAAGCATAAATGGCTTTAAGCATAAAAGTATTAAATAAAATTCTATACATAAAAATCAGTGATAAATATCAGTACTAGTGCTCCAAAAGGTAGGATTTCAGTTTGTCTTTTAAAGTGCGGAGGGAATGTTCCTGGTGAAGATAAAGGGGTATAGAATTCCAGATGTGGGGGGCACAAAGAGAAAAGGGTTTAAGATGAGAAAGTGCAGTATTGGTGTGGGCAATATGTGCCATATTGAATTCTTAAGGCAGGTAGTATTCCTAGTCCCACTTTACTTTTGAAATAACATTAGACTAAACACTAATAACTAAACCATTTCATATATGCAATTTGAATTTCCTTTTTTTCATATGTCAAAGGCACCATTAAATGTTAAAGGTGGCCCATTTAGTTATTAAGTATTAAGGATTTATTTTTTTTAATGTGTTACACTGTAAAATGAAAGTGCATTTTCTTGAAAGAGTTAAAAAGAAAAAAAACATCTTTGAATGACTACCAAAGATTAAATACTGAGATGATGTGGAGACAAGTAACATGTATTTTAAATGTCATAGATGTCAAAGAGGTTAATTCTGTGCTAGTACTCTAGACAGCTCCCTCATTCCACCAGGAAATCTGAATATCTCCTATTGGAAGTGGAGCTTGGCAAAACTATATTAAGTTAAAAATTAGCAATATTAATAGGATTTGCAACTTTATTTTTTCTTTGCTTTAATGTATTACAAAACCCTGCATGAAATCAGACATAAATATAACGTCTACTGTACATGGCATTGATTTTTGGCCTTTTGAAGCAGCTTAACCCAAATCAAAGGGTTATGCTTAATTCAAAAGAGTCATAGAGTAGATCAGCAAGAGGTTGCCAGAAGGAAGCTACAGAAGTTTAAATAGTAAAATGATGGGCACACAATGACATAAAAACCTCAGAAAGGAAGAGCATCATGCAATAAGATTTGCCTCTGAATAGCAATGATGAGACATGCACATGTAGCATTCACCACCTTTTCAAAGAGACAGAGGCTGCACTGATGAGAGGATTTGGGCCAAGCCAGCTATGCCTTTGATTAAATGACCTTGTCAGAAACTTTAGATATTTATGGGTGCAGCTGGGTTATGTTTTCTTTTGGAAGAAGAAACAATTACTCTTAGAAATAATTTGTATGCAGTTCCTTCTCTCCTTCGCTACTTTCTTCTTTCTTTTCTGCTTCTCCGTTTCATGTTAGCCCCTACTTTAATGTTTTCCTTCCTGCTTTTGTCTCTCCTTGTTTTTTTTTTCCATCTAACTTGTAAGGAATTAATATTGTCATTACTATCCTCCTAACTCTTATGACTATTTAAACCATAGCCAGCAACAGTGCAGCTACAATTTAGAACCCAATTATTTCCCTATGGAAGTAATTAGGTATAAGCCCCAGCTCTAAACCCACTTACATTCCTTAGCAATAGAACATGCCTCAGTCTTAAACTTCTTAGGCAGTCACTGCACCAGAACAAAATCACATGAAGGGGCTATTGCTAAGGAATGCTTTGCACTGTAAGTGGGTTTAGAGCTGGGGGTTATACCTAATTACTTCCATAGGGAAATAGTTGGGTTTTAAACTATAACTGCACTGTTGCTGGTCATGGTATATATTGCTGGCTTATCTTTGCTCGATATTATCGAGTGATCACGATAATCGGATAATTGTACCGATTTCAACTTTTCTCGATATCATCGCTCAACACTAATCACAACTCCATTAGGTGGCACCAATCAGAACTATACAAGAGAAACTAATCAAGAGAAAAAGGTAATGTTAATGCCTCCCAAAATTACAACATTAACCAACACACACAGCATGGCTGCAATCAGTACAAATAAAAGTAGCATAAAGCAATTCAATTCTTGCGTTCAGCTTCTAATATAACATTTTTAAAGGAACGATCACTCTTAATGAGATTTTTTTCTGTATTACTGGTCCTTTAAAGACATCTAAATAATATTTGATACAGTTTTTAATTATATCATTAAAATGTAAACGGATGTACTGTATGTATAATGACATTACTGATGTCGTGGTTTCTCAGGGTAAATTAAAGTTATTGCTGCCATTATATACATTTTTTCTTTGTAGCTGAAATCCATTTGTGATTTCTGTACTAGGTACTGGATTTTAAGTAGTGAAGTACTACTGGGATCAGTTCTGGACCCAATTCTCTTAAATCCTGGTATAAATGACATTGTAACAGAGTCTATATATGCAGCTGACACAAAACTTTGTATACAGTAGTTATTTAATAAGACAGAGGAGGATCTTCTCAATGCTGGGGCTCTCTATATAGTGCTGTGTCTTGCCACTTACCTAGATTTGTGGGGTGCCAGTCACAGATGCTGCAGGGCAGGAGAGTGATCATAGCAGTCCTGACAGAGCTGCCACACCCCTTGGGGGCTTGGGCCTGGTCACAGCCTTGATCACTATATTTACGCCCTTGGAATCAGATATAGACCTCTCACTACAGAGAGAACTGGCAGATGGGATCTATACAATCTATATTTAAGTTGAATTTAGGTAAATTAGTGTTGTAATAGAATCTATGAGTAAAACCAATAAAAGGATGACACTTTTTTCACAATACTTATAATTACTACACTGCTAAAACATATATGAAGGTCATTTTATAGGACTATGTGTAAACTGACAATGTCCCAATACTTCAGATCAAATTTGGGGTTCAGATATAAATTTTGTAAATGTGAAGGCAGTATTTTGGGGAAAATTTAATGACTATTTTGTGTGTGTAGTAGATGTATAATATCCTAAGATGGTGCACTGCATGTTTCTTCTAAGTTATAAAGAGATAGCTGCGGAGACCTTGAAGTGTCAATTGACCTAGCATATACAAGTTTTACTCTTAGAATCAAGGGACAAAGATGATCAAGGCAGTTATATGTCTAGAACTATGCTTATTAAGAAAATTGTGGATAACAATATTTTACCTGGCATAAAGGTATGATTTTGTTTTATATTTCCCTTACAAAATGCTATACAGATATGTTGTACATTAGGTAAACGAAATGGCCAACTACTACTGAGGCTAAAACCATATAAGTGTATACTGTATATGCATATCTTATTTAGCAACACATGTACTAATTACAGGGCCATGCATTATATACACCAACTAGATGGGCCTAATATTAAGCTGAAAGTTTGCTAGCAGTAACTCCAAAGCAAAAGTCTATGATAATTTATACACATGAAACACCTCCCAATTCATATAAAATCAATATCCATACTAGAAAAGTAACCACCTTAATTAAAACAATTATTATTATACTGTACAGTCATACAGTCCCATAAAGATGATGGATGTAAACATTTAAAAAAGAGGGAACTAATACAGAATAATCATATAAGGTGTGGTCTTTATGGGCTCTCAAACCAAAAGGGGTTGGGTCAGAATTTTTCTGACTTTCTTCACTCTTGAGTATCAGTATCTAGGTCACCTGGAACTAAACATGGTTTGTAAAACTAAATTCATAGGGCTAAATATGAGCCATGTGCACTTGCTTGTGAAGAAGGCCAAAAGATGGCCAATTACACACTGGTAGAGAATGACACTCTTTGATACATTAGGTAGCTAATATACTCATTGTTAGACAAACTACCAAAAAATACTTTATTCAGTCCCATTTATAGACCCTCATATTTTGTTTTGCAAATAGATAAGACTATAAGGCTCTTGTGTAGAATTATTAAGAACCATAACTAATTTCCTCTTTAAAATGCACTTTCCTTCTCTGAGACTTTTCTTTGAAATAATTATTGGAATTAAACAACCTAAAGGTTAAAATAAAAAATCTAAAAAACCTTAAGCTGGAATCAGAAGACATAAATATTTTCTTACAAATGCATAAAATTTTAATATTTTTCTTGACAACTCAAAGGTGTAGAATATTTTTATTTAATATAATTATAGATTTTTTCAGAGTTTATGTATCATATAAAAATGTTAATTTCTTGACCCTATAAAACTTCAAGTGAAGTATACAGCATCTGAAGTTGCTGAGTTGTAAGCCTTTGGGGAGAATTCACGATTGTGCAAAGAGAGCTCTGAAGCCTTCAGCTCACTTTGCACAAACTGATATGCACTCATTGATGTCCTACACGACATCAGCGAGCGCACTAAAGGCAACTCTTTTGGTCTCGCCGAGACTGGAATACCTTTAAAGCGCTCGCTGATGTCCGTGTTCCTCACATCAGTGAGCGCATACCAGTCTGTGCAAAGTGAGCCGAAGGCTTCGGAGCTCACTTCGCACAATTGTGAATTCCCACCTTTGAGGCCTACATTAAAAAGAGGCTCAACTCCCTGTCTTGTCTCTGTCATCATTATGAAAATAAAATGAACTGATTGTTATATATTTTAGGATACATATTTATATTGGGTCAAACTGAAAAATAGTATTTCCATCCATGTAAAAATGTGTTTTGGAAGTGAAGATACCTAATTGGTGTATCCTCTGAAGAAAAAAAAATGCACTAAATAATGCACAAAATTCGCTCATTTCACTTTTGTATTTATTGAAGTTAAATTATAAAATAAACAATCCATCAAACAAGACTCAATTAATAATTTAATCTTACTGGCACTGAAATTATAATTTGCACAGTCACTTAATAATTTAACTTTTTCTTTAAAGCCTCTTTTTCTTACAAACAAATTGTATTTTGGTTGATAGGGTCTGTTACCCAGCAACCAAACACTAGAGTTAAGTACACCAGAAGCAGAATGGAAGAGCAATTGTTCAGACATGAACAGAAAAAAAAGTAATAACAAAAAATGTTAGAAAGAGAAATAAAGCCTCACAATAATTGATTTTCTGTGTACCAGACCAGAAAAAAGACCAACTAAAGTCCTAAAATACCACCATCTACAGCATTCTAAAAATAAATTCCAAGCTACCTTTACAAAAATGACTGTCAAAAAATATAGGCACAACATTTTGCACCTGAGCAGGGCTTGTTCTACCACAAAGTCAAAATGGCAACTGCCTAACACCTAGCTGTGAAAGACACTGACTAGATTTTTCCTTATTTTTATATAACACATTAGAACCTATTGTACTATGGTCATACAGTATTGGCTCAGTTTCCTCATAGTTACTGTAAAGAAGAGTTTTAAAGATTTTGAAAATAAAAATGCTCATAGTTTAATCATTAGAGTTGAGAGTTGTCATTGTTACATTAAGTAGGGTTTCTAACATGTCACATTTGCCTTAGGCCATACATTTTGTTTAGACAGCTCTTTACCTCAGATATGGGTGCCCCACATAAACTCTAAATTGTGTCTATAAACTACGATGTTTAGCTTATCTAGCTTCAAACAATGGGCTTTCTTGCAAAAATTCCTGAATATGTGTTATCTAAAATAGAAAAGAGTGGGATATAGTGAGGTCTGCTTAATAAACTCATACAGCATGGCAATGGCCATGCAACACAATTCAGAATTCAACTTTAGAGATAACTGCCATGCTAATCCTTATAAGGGTTTTTTTTACTATTTTTTTCTGGTGTTTTCAGTTCTGTGAAGGAAATACACATTCTCTCTACAGGTTGACATTTGACAAAGGGCCTGACTTCCCAAACATGTTATACATAGAAATAAATAGGTAGTTGTTCTACCATTGCACAGACTGGTGGTTCCTTATTTTCCTTTTTTTTCTTGGACCATGAAAATGAACAGTATCTATAAGGAATCCTACAGGTTGTTATTTTTCAGCTATTTATATTTTTGCCCCAGTATTAGTGTGGTCTGTGAATTTAATGTAATATATATTATAGTCCCAAAACACATCACACTCACATGAGATGTTCATGATAAGTCAGTGCTTACTAGTTAGCATTTGTGTCTGGTTTACTATATATTTAGCAATGTGATGTTTTATGGGGTGTATATTACACCATTTATGTTGATCTATTTGTAAAGTCTAGTCCAGAGCTTACAGGTGATTCCAGAAGCAGCCTAGAAACTAATTAAAAGGCAGCTGGGGGTTAGTGAGTATTTGGAAGTTGCAGACTGAATTAGAATACAAGATCTTTGAATTATTCTGTGGTATCAAGACAATAGCAGCATATCCTTTCAGTTCTGTAAGATGCAAAGTGAATCCTCTATTTATTAGACTTATTTTGACAGCAAATCCTGTAGATGCTTTTGTTTATTGGTTGTCCATCCTTGGGACACTTTTGGTAACTGGCACAAAATCTGCCATTTTGGAAATGACCAGACTCATTTTCCAGTTATCACAATGCAGTTCTTGTCAAATTGTGTTCTGATCCTTATACTAGCCCCTCTTACCTGCTTACATTACATACAGAACTGGCTATTTACTTGCTCCCTAGTATAGCCTATAACACTTGGTTACTATGTTATTCACATTTTGATGGTTTTAATAGTATGGTAGATCAATGTATATGGAAAATGACTTGATAGTGCCACAGTGTTTAGGACTAGTTGCACCAATGCCCAGAAAATATTATTCATTCTGTGCACCAGTTAATCCTTCATGTGGTAAAATGCATAATGGTGTCTTAAATTTACACAGCATTGATATTTTCAAATCAACATTAAAAATGGTTATTATTTTAATAAAGATAAGAAATTATGTTTATTTGCCTCTTTAAAAGCCATTCTAAAAAGTAATAATTACAGAAAATAGGGGATGATAAATTTAACAAAAATATTAAATACAACTTTGACTTTGAAGCCAGGCAGTGTTCTTAAGAAACAATTGGAAAAGGCACAGTAAGTAAATTGTAATATTTAAATAATTTGAATATGCCAGTTGCTAAGGCCTGTTCATTTAATATTAGAGACCCATTTTTTAAACAAACCTTCAACCAATATTTTTTATTGACATGGTTTGAAAGTCACTATGAATATTAACTACTGCAAAAGAAACTTCTGAAATAAGCTAGTGAAATTGCTTACTTTTGTTTACAAAGCAAAGAAATCTGAAAATACACAGTAGTACAAAATGAATATTTCATGAGGTAAAGCAAAACTATTTTTTGTGAGTAGATAATACATCAAAATATATGATGACATGCAGCTACAGTAGCAATATATAACCCATGCAGTAATCACTTTAAATACAAGCATAGAGTATATGCAGTTAAATGATAAATGTGCTATAGGTCAGATTGTCTCTATCTGCCAATATCCGTTTCCAGTTCATTAAAGCATGGTGTCCGCTTTTGCACTGAACGGATAAAAATTGGTATGAGATGTACTATAAGCCTAGTGGTTAAGAATATCGGTAATGAAAAACATGTGAGAAATAGTATAGAATGCATGTTTACTTAAATAGGTTGTATTACATCCCTAGACATTCTCAACTCCATTATTTACCTCCAAAAGGTCATAATTGATTCTTCTATTAATCAAGCAGAGAGTAAATCTATAAATTATTGTAACCCTGTTGGTAGGCAGCAGCTGCTTAAGAGATAATAGCAGTAGAGTCTGGGTTACATTTGGGACTTTACCTTCTGGGGTGGTCCTTCATGGTGATATGGAGGCCTGCTGGTAAAACTATAGTAGTTGCACTTGATTAATTAGCTAATGTAGAGAATCAGAGATAATACTACTTTAAAAGGTGTATACAGCAGAGAAGTGTTCTGATCTCCCACAAGACTTAAACTGAATTATTAAAATTGTTTCACCCCTTTAAAGAGGCACTGGTGTTTTTCATGGTGTCATGTCACATTTGACAACTATAGGTACCAACAGCAGTCAGCTAACAAAGGGGCACATCGGGGGAGAATGTGCTGCAGATGTGCTGCAGGCTAACAGACCTCAACCAGATAACACCTTAGTTATAGGGCTCCTGTATATTGCATATATTATTTCAGTCAAAAATGTTCCAAAGATGATGAATTTGGTCAACACTGTTTTTGTATGCCTAATCAATCATATGGAAAGTCTTTTTACCATTGGTTTATCAATTTCTTGGAACTGTCTCCAGCATCTGATATACTGCTATAAAACTCTCTCTCTCTCTCTGCATATGGAAAACTGAATGTGAGAGAGATCCTTAATACGTTCAGTTAACTCTATTTACTATATTGAAGTAACCTTGACGTGGTTAACAAAACTGAGTATGCAACAGCCATTTTCTATATCTGTTTAACAGTGTTTGATTATTACACAAAAACTGTATCTTATTACGTGGTGCATTTGTGTGATGAAATAATTTCCTTGGTGTTATATAGGAAAAATGGAATACATGGAAATATACAGATGAAAAGGCATATTGTATCCCCAGGGAGTCCCTTTAACTGCTATTTCCATTTCCATAGAAATAAAATATATCCTTGAGGTGACTGAATAACTGTTCTGTGCTTAGACTAAGTTTGGGAATATTTTGAAATAATAAGACAGGAATGTTGCACAAAATATAATACAAAGCACAGATGAAAACTGACCATAAATTGGTATATTTGCTACAACGGCAGTCTGTGTTATTCATTTTATTCCATTCATGTACAGTGATGAGTTTTACTCAATTTACATGAGGTTATTATAGAGTGTAATTTTATTTACTATCTGCAAGAACCTGCCTCTGAGATTAACATGCTTCAGCTGCAGAGATAATATTCTATCCAGTGAAGGAAAGTTACATTTCATAAATATGCCAGTTAGTTTTCTAGCTGCAGGACATTTGCTGTCAGGTTATTTACAGCTCTCCAGTGGAGAAAGGGTTATATGCCAACAGTCTTTCAGCAACGGTGATGTATTAATGGTTAGAAGCTCACACATTGTACATTAGAACATGTTGAGGATGAACTCACAGCTGTGTTTTGATGTGAAGCAGCTATGAACATTCTGTTGTTGTCAGGACTTAATCTATTTATAAGAAAGTTAATGAAAACACTAAAATTGCTTTCACTAAATATGAACAAATGACTATAAAAGAATATAAAATGAACCTTTTTTTAAAATTCTGTACAGTGTGGACATTCACCAATTTATGCCTTCTTCCTGGAGCACCTATTTAAAAAGACATATCAGGAAGATGCTTGCTTGGAAGCCAAATTAAAAGTTCTAAATAAGGTCATTACTGGGCTTTTAAACCTGGGGGAGAGTTCGAGCAAAGATAAAATTTGACTGGTATGAGTTAATGCATAAGGAGAGGAGCAGGGGGTTATTCATCAAAGTGCAAATTGTTGTGTTGATGCGTGAATTTGCAACAATTTGCCAACTTTATTTACCAAAGACCTTTATTTTCTGTAATGTGGAGAATTCACTCACAGTTCGTGGTATTACACCAATTGCGTGATCAGCAATTCTTCACATTTGTTTCCCACAAGTGACACAATGTTTTAGATTCATAAAATGTATGTATTAAAGTATGAATTCATGCAAAATGAACTAGTGTGAATTCACAAATTTAATTTCACAAGATGAAAGTGGCAAACAGGGTTCCTGCAACTATTCTGCTGACATTTCCCTTAGAAGGTATGGTGACAAAGTGCCCACATGAACTAGGAATTTTAACTCATGACCATTGCATGACAAATTGACAATACTGGTAAGCAAAATGTCACAAAATGCATGTTTCTAGTATGTGCTAAAGATGACATCACTTTGCGACAATACACCTATTGAGACTGAATTTGCTACAATATGTCACCACTCCAATGTCTTTAAAAATGCACAGAAATTAATGCTCAACTATTCGCCACATTGTGGTATGATTGGGATGTCGATAGGCAGAATTGTACACGCTAAAGTACAGGTGAATTGCCATTATCAAATATGTTAAATTCACTTTGGCAGAATAAATCACTCTTTGGCTAATATACTCTAGTCTTTAATGGCAAGGAGACTAATTCTGAGATTGCTTACCTTAACACAGTTTGCGCAGATATAATAATGGCTTAAAGAGCAACACCATTGCAATTTCATTCTGTTAGCCACCAAGTGAATGGCCTCTCTAGTGTAGCTCAGAAAAGATACCAACGGAGAATGTAAGGGGAGGGGGTGATTGACTCCAGGGTGGGCCAATCGGAGCAGGGAAAGTAGGAAGTAGGATAGGGGTATTTATGGGGAAAGAGGAAGAGAGGGAGTGCAGTTGAGGGGAAGCAAGGCAACCCACCCTCCCTCCCTAGGTATGGCAAGTATCCAAAGGTGATTGGTGAAGGAAGTATGGAAAGAAGATTGGATCTTCGCAGCTGGTTGCGGATAAAGGATGATGCCTGCCGGAGATTAGCATCTCAGAGGGGTGAGATGAGCGGCGCATAGTGCGCAGGAGGGAGCAGGTGCCCAAGTGGGAGGGGTACAGGTTACCCTCTAAATAATTGCGACGTCACTAAAGGTAAAGGAATAGTGACATAAGGGGTTAACATATTTAAGATGGTTAAGCTGTTGGGGCAGGCATCATGTTAAATATTTGGTTAATGGTTAATTGTTAACATGGTTAATAAAAGCTACGGCCTATTTTCACCCATCTCTCTGGTGTAATGGTGTTTTATTTAAGGGAGCGTGAGGGGTGCTGGTGAGGAAGAAAGGGGTTAGCGGAAATGACTGCACACTAGAGGAGTCAAGAGTATTAGGATGCAAATCTAGGCAACTGAAACATGAGAATCTATTATATGGGAGGTAGAGGGGGATGATCTGCAACCCTAAGTCCAAAACATTATTAGGGTTATGCATATTGTACAAAGAGTTGTCAGGATATTGAGAGTAGCTGGAGATGAACCACTGTTCATATCTTTACCTATAAACAATTAATAGGACATCAAGAAATGCAAACATATTGCAAAATCAGTGAAGGTAGAGTTTTCTAAAATACTGACAGAACCACAGGCTATTACAAGAATTTAACGGTAAATTAGGAGTGTTAAGATTTTGCTTTGAAAGAGGTATAGAAAATGAGGGGGTTATTCACTAAAGTCCGAATTGTTGCGTATAGGTGCGAATTTGCCAGATAAAGACAGTCGCAATGGGT
Source organism: Pipa parva (assembly GCA_019650415.1). NCBI lineage: Eukaryota > Metazoa > Chordata > Amphibia > Anura > Pipidae > Pipa > Pipa parva. The sequence goes on from WMED01000150.1 coordinate 21,469, forward strand.
TGCTACTGTCGCAGTCATGTCTTTATAATGAGAATATTGTCGCAGTCGTGACTTTATTATGGGAAAATTGTCGCAATCTTAACTATAAAAAATTGTCACGACTTTACAATGGGGAAATTGTAGCAGATTTACTATGGGAATCCGCTGTTTGCGAATTCGACAGTCGAATTTGCACCTGTGAATAACCACTAAGTGTTTGGGCTTATGGTGAAATGGCTGCCTTTGCTATCTTTGCACCTTCTACAAGGCACCTTAGTTAGGTATATGATCAGTTACTACAGGGGTTCACTTGAGAAATCCTGCAATAAGTGGTACAATTTTGCCTGTAAGCTTGCTGAATATTGTTCCTGTAAAATTATATCACAAGCCAAATTCATTAAAACATTATGTTATAATTTCTAGAAATCCTTGTCACCTGCTTATATTTGGATATTGGCCCTGTCCCAATGTAATGTAATGTCAGACCATCTTGGAAAATGAACTGCTGGGCATGTAGTTGAGATGTAATTCATGTATTGTCACAGACATTCGACAGAAGATCCTTGCCATTGAAGTACGGTAAGAGCAGATTACCATTGGCATTATATTTTACATTACTGATTTTTTGAAGATTACGTTTTCTGTTCTTTACAGACCCTAGTTAAATTTTCCAATTTTTTAAATATATTTCTGGTTATTCAAAGTCCTGCATTTTCTGTAAACAGTAAGCACATGAGATGGCATCCTCACAGTAAGAAAAATTGCAAATGGATTCAGCTTTGCAGAGCTTGCTGTGCACTAGCACAGGGAAGACATTAAAAGCTTTCAACACTTTCTTGGAGTAAAATATACATATGGTCCCAGGAACCATATACACTAAACTGAGGGAACATATCCCAATGAAGGGGTCCTTAAGTCCCTTTACATGTACAGTATATAGTATCTAGAAAACATTATGGTCACTTAAAAAAGAGAAAACATTCTTGTATTGTTTATGTAACTTTTGTAAAAAAATTGTGTCCTTCGATTTTTAATACTACTGCAAACCAGTAGCCAACCCTCTTATTTATTGGCATAATGTTCACAATTAGGCACAAACATAAATGCAATAATTTACAAATGCTCATACTAAAGACCTTTGATTTGAATATACTTACCACACTAGTCCAGTAAAACCAAACTGCTGACTGGTGACTTTGGTTTAATACTAATCATGAGGCTTATCTACTAGCAATGATGACAATGCACCCAATGATATTGGTTAGACCAAACAACCCTCTTTATGACCTTTTCATTTGCTGTGTTTTGTTGTTAATTTCAGTTTTGTTGTACATTTGGATTGCCCTTATTTATAGAATTTTGATAAAAGGTCCACCTTCCATTTCAGATTGATATTGATATCCTTTTTTTGATGGGAGTGGAGAGGACAATTCCATAGAGAATAATGGTTTACACCAGCTTAAGGCATGGCATACACTTTTGGGCAATAACATTTGCTTTGAACTACTTTGTAAATAGCTGAAAACAGTGATATGCATTAAAATTGGCTGTTTCTCAACTAGTTGCAAAATTTCAACTTTTATAAAAACTCCTTTTCTGAATGAATTGAGTTTAGGGTATCCTGATAATTTCATCCTTGACATTAAATGACTGTGGCACTTGTTTTTGATTGGTGCATATTCATGTTACATTTCCTCTATTTTCATTCAATATTTACTATTAGTGAAGAATATTACTGTGCACCTTCCAAGCACAGCTTGATAAATGGATGAAGTTAATTCATCTCCTTTTAAAAATAGGCCATTGTCATTGCTGTCACTTGTGTCACAACACTGAGCTTCATTGAATGAAATGAGCTCAGTCTTTGTGCTAAGCTCTCAATGTGCTTGGTAAATGTAACCATGTGCATGTTTAGTTGTGAAGTAAACACTTGTCATTAATAAATAAAATGTCAATGTGGCTGCATTGTTTTTTATTAATAACTTTTTTGTATAGTGTTTCCATTTTTAATTATACGGTTGTATGATTAAATTAGAAAAAATATTAAGATAATTGTATAAAATCAAAAATTCTCTCCTAAAACTAGGAGAAAGTTCACCTGACAATGAAAACAATTCCTTATTTTATTGTATTTACTGGTGTGACTCTTGTGCTGTGCTCATTGGTTTCTACGTGGAACAGCATTAAATGCTTTTGCAGAGTCCAAATACAGTATATCATATCTACAGCCACTTCTCTATCAAAATAATATCTATTACTTCTCATAGATAGACATTATATTTGTTTTGCAACATCTGTCTTTCATACATCTGTACTAACTCACTAATAATACATAACATTCACTTGTTCCTGTGTATGATCCCTTAAAGACTTTTCAAATATTTCACTCCAATAAAGGTAAGGCTTACAGGTCTTGTTTCTTATTACTATAAAATGTAAAAGATCAGGGTTCCTTGATCACACAGATTAAATCCAATACTAGATTTTTAGATCAATTGAACATATATAAAATTATTCTCCTGCTAGTAGATTTATGGAATCAACCAATCATCCCCGGGACTTTATGGGTTCTATAAAATATATTATAGCACATGCCCAAAACTATCTCATCTTCTGGTGCTCTGGTTACTTTGTCAAGGAACACTGTCTCGGTGAATTATATTTTCCTAAGAAACACTGTCCAGGCAAAGTATCACAAGTTACAATTATCACCATTCCAAAACCAGAGATATTATAGAGAAAAAGCAAATGTCCAAATGCCCCTTTTTTAGCCTGTCTCATCATGAATAAAAGCCCTTTGATCTGAAAGTTGAAATATATGCACCTTACCATAGCCAAGTTTGGTATATCAAGCCCTTTTCCTTATATAAACCTTAATTTTATCTCCTATAGCCACCACAGTACATATAGCACATTCATGTTTTATGGAATGTTGCCAACCATCAGTTCACAAGAATTAAACCAAATATTCATGCTTCCTTCAGTGTTTCTTAATGGACATTGCCTGTAACATAGTAACACAGTTTATAAGGCTGAAAAAAGACACAAGTCCATCTGGTTCAGCCTATTTTCCTGCAATGTTGATCTAGAGAAAAAGCAAAAAAAAAAAAAACTCATGAGGAAAGAGCCAATTATCCTCACAATAGGGAAGAAATTCTTTCCCGACTCCAATCTAGTAATCAGAATAATTCCCTGGATCAAGATCCCACCTTCAGTTATCTATTACCCATAACTTGTAATGTTCTTACACTAAACTGTCCAGGTGTGATGTACAAAAACTGGAGGAAGTAATAAATGCTGCTCTTAGACATTTATCCTGCTTTGATGCCCCACCCACTAAAATATTGCATATTTAATCCTCCAGCCTAGTTCTACAGTAGCCAAGTTTTACAAACTAAGTTAATAGCTCATTAGCATTACTTAATGCCAGATTTTACTACAGGTACAAAAGACATATGCCTATATGTGGCTCAGATAGAAGGGTGCCACTCTTATAGTCATTGACTTAGTTGTGGGATTGGGGGAATGAATTCTAAATAAGAAGTATCTTTAATGTTAAAATGTTGTACCTGACATTTGTGATTTCACTTTGCATGAAATAATGAGTCACACAGCACTTCAGTAATATAGTCTGTGATCAGTTTCACAAAGGGATGTTTTCAATTGATGGGCATGGCCTAAGGAACCAACTATTCTGTGCTAGAAACTCCTGAGATGCAAATCCAGCACTGGCTTTAATGCAATAGATTGTTTTCTATAGTTATCATCTTTCTTTATTTATACCTACTAATATGTGATTTGTTCATGGTAATCTTAAACAATTAAACTAAATTTATTCACTTTGGTAATCAAGACACCTCAGCCTTACTGTAAGATATGATAGCAGCTTAAACTAGGATTGAATTTAATTGAGTTGTATCTTTGCTAAACTAACTAATTGTGTAATGGAGAACCTATCAACAGCTGACCTGGTTGCTTTTGTTTTTTTAAAGCTTCGTGCAAATGATGGATTTATTACTTACTGCAATCAATTACAATTTCAAAACCATAAGGGAAAACATATTGTTTAAGTCTGGCAGCTTCTGGCTAGCTGCTATTTTATGCAGAGAAATAGACAGTCATTCAGTGGAATTTAGTTTAGTTTGTCTTGCTGCATGACAATGTTATTTGAATAAAAGTATTTACAATACATACATACATACAGTAACTGATTGCATTCAATTATGTAAATTTATTTTTTCTTTGTACACAGTACAGACTTTTTTCAACTAGACAAGATCCTACTTAGTTTGTCCAGCTATTTTCTGTAAAAAGCAAAGCAATTGTTTTCTATGGGGATTAATTTGAATCAAGTGTCTTTATGCACATTGCAGCTTTTATCAAATTGACTCAATCTGATATGAGGTCAATGACTATGTATATGGATATTGTTGATTATAATTTATCACAGATTGGTCAAGAACCATGTCATTTATATAATTTTTTAAAGATGAGATGATTTTAATGATTAAGGAACTACCTGACAGGCCGAGTGAGATCTGAACCTCTGCAACTGAATTAGGCTTTCTACTGAATTATGGAGACTTTGGGCCTTATTGACTAAAGTCTGAATAGTAGCATAGCATCTATTCTCCACTTTCCCATGTTCTCTCATTGACTAAAATCTGGGAAGTGGCAAATATGTGACCAATTCGGGCAAGTACAATAGTTGAAAACTTACAGAGCTCTTCACATTACTCTGCTTCGAGTGCACAGGTATTTCTACTATTGAATAAGCCACTGTCTACCTGGTCGACAAGTGTATTCACAGCTTAGTCAGTACTGAGAAGTGAAATTGTGACTATTTTGGCAATGTGACTCGAATTGTAGTTAGGAGAATTCAACAGATGAAGTCAGACTTTAGTCAATAAAGCTCTTTAAATTAGGATTAAAAATAGGGCAATTTGTATTTTGGCATATTGTCAAAATCTAAGGTTAAAATACAATGAACTAAATGGTTTAGCAGGGTTTAAAATAGTCTGATATTCATATAAATTTCACTTAATTCACAAAAATTGCTTTAAAAAAGTATGGCAAGTTGTTTCACAAATGTCCAATGTTTGCCCACAAACTTCTTCAAATTCTTCATCAAGTAATCAACAACCCAGATCATACACAAGCATGTACAGAAATAACTAAGAGGTATGCATACGCATGAGGGGGAGGAGTGATTTTAGAGACTGCTAGTGGACATACTGTATATACTAGGTTATCAGGTTGTGTGGGGGAGGCAGGCCAGAGCTGAGTCAATGAATGCTAATTAATTTGTAGGTAAGACAAAGCTATCATTAAAAAATAGTAAATGTTGAAATTATAGAATATATCTGAGCATAAACAGCACATTCCATAATAAATTTCTATCCCATTAATAAATTATATACATTTAACATATTATTAACAACATGTATGAATAAATATGAAGGAAAAAATATAAATACTTTTACTTGAAGTATCCTGGCGCAAACTGTGAGTAACTGTGTTCCAGTACAATATACTAGACGTTTTATAGCTTCTCTATAGTATAACTTACTGACCTTGGTTCATTACTATCACAAGCATTGGTTTTCTTCACAGCTCCTAAATATTCTGCTTCTGTGAATTAAAAGGTAGTGCTTCATAAATAAACCATAATATGCATGGAAAAGTTCTTGTGACGTTCACACAGCTCTGTAATGGAAAAATACGAAAATACTTCCTATAGTGCCAAATGAACTATTCCATTATGATTTATTTAAGTGCATTAACCCTTTGCAAGAAAAAGGAGTGTGAGGAGTTCCCAGCGGGATATTAGTAAATTGCACATTCTGAATATATTTATTAACCTTGACTAAATCTATGACTGAAGTTCTTTTATTAAGGTTTGCCACTGGATGGCATTGGTTAGTTGTGAATGAGGAGACTGTTTATTCACATTCGTTTTGCATTCAGCAGTTGCAAGGTTTTTTTTTCCTTGAAGCCTGATTTCATATGTTTTTCCCTTCTCACTAAACTCACACACCACCTGGATCAGAGACAAAGACAAACAAGCAAGATGGAACAGGATTTACTGTATGTCTCTGGAAACAGAGATAAGCAAGTGAAACACACCCAGCAATGTAGGATTTTGGGACCCGATTCTCCTAAAATCTAGTAAATATTCAAAGTATTTGTTATCAGCTGATGAGAAAATGGTGATTGTGCACACAGATCATTTTCCATTGCATAGTCATATGTAAATCTAATATCACATGAAATCACATTTCATTGTGTGTGATAAGGGATCAAATTAATTTAATTGGACACCTAATACAAACAATTATCAGTATAAGCAAGGAGTATACTCCTGTATAATTTGTATAACTGTTGAGGAACTTAGTCACTATGTGATTCTACCCTTTTATAAAATATTTTGACATTTATTTGCACTATAGAGTACTGAAAGAAAAAAAAAACTGCATATTTTGCTTAATACCTAATATATTAGGCATAAATTACAGAGATGGATCAGATGATCAGCAATTGCCTTACCCTTCAGTTTTTAGAACCTATATTAATGTCCCGGTCTTGCCTTCAGTTGAGTTGTGACTGCAAATGTGTAAAAATGACAAAAGTAAACAGGATAAATAGGTTGTTGCAGCTGTTTTGTTTAGTTGCTTCAAAGCTTGGCTTATTGTATAAACTGAGGCTTCCACTTTTGACAACTTCAAGAAAAATGGATTGAGTACAGTATGAACAGGGAGGTTTATGGGTTTTTATATATTTTGTACTCCTTGTGGAAACACAAGTTACATCAAGTCAGTTTTGTAAACACTGCATTTATAATTTTGGAAATGTCCTACTTAAATTAAAGAAACAGTCCAATCTGCAACAGTTACTGGGACATCAAACTGTCATTGTTAAACACATTATTTATGATTATTATTATTTAATAAAACATTATTTACTTATTTTCAGTTGTTTCAATTTACAGCCATTTTCTTACAGATGCCCCTTTTCTCTCCTATTTCCTCTTCAGCTGCTCAGTGTTTGCAGTTGCAGGTGAAAAACTGCACAGAAGGTTTATGGTTTATCATACATAGCCATAATAATAATAGAGAAATGATCAAGTATATTAGACTAATTAGGGGCATATTTACTAAGACCTGATTTATAAAGGATCAATAATAAATGCTTCTCCATCTAAATAAATCGTAATCGGCAAATATTGATCTGTTGATGGGAGCACACTTTGCAGTATTTTTCTATCAGGGTCTCTTTGATTACAGGTCGATATCATCTCTTTTTGTTGGGGAAATATTTTGCACTTAGGCTAAGTGACAGGACCAACTCTATAGGGAATAATGGGTTTTTCCCAGCCTCAGGGTGGAGAATTCTTTTGGTTAATAAAATTGTCTTAGAACAGTTTAGCAAATAGAAGAGAACAGCAATATCATTAAAATGGGAAGTTTCTCCTGCATTTACTACTCGAAAAGCTTGTTTGGCTTTAGTAAATGTCCCCCAGTCTTAGTATTTATTGTGCACAATTAACATATTTAAAGCTTGATTAATTACACAAAAAAGATTTCAAGCTGAACTGTTGAGTAGAAAGTAGGTGAAAGACCGAAGCAGGATCAGTAAGAAACGTGAAGGGCGAAATTTATTAAAATTGGTAAATTATCGATATGGCGATATCGGTAACATCGATATCGTGATATTGGAACTTTACCGATATCGAGATATTGGAATTTTACCGATATCGATATCACGATATCGAAATTTCAGCCGTTCTGCCATTGAAATCAATGGTTCGGCCAAAATTCAATATCGCAATATCGGTAGTATTGATATCGCAGTACCGGTAAAAACCCGTTCGATATCGTGATATCGATGCTATCGCTTTTAATAAATTTCGCCCTTGGTGTAAGTTGAAAAGGACTGAATTTAGTTAATAATATATACTGATAATAACATCATCTAAAAATGGCACATGAACAGCAAATACATTTACTTAAAACTGTCCCTTTATATCACACAACAAAAAAGCATTGTGTTTGCTCAATGTGAGGATCAATATTAATCTGTTACACGTTCCTACTGACTTACCTTTCTTTGCTTCCTTTAAATGTTACCAGAGTCAAACATTTCTTCACTAAGATTTGAACAGTTAATATATTTGGAAATTCCTTGTGGTAAGACTGTGGTCGTAAATGAAATTTAGCAAATTTAACAAAACAAAGAATGAACAAATGCAAAGTTTTCCTAGGCTTAGTAAACCATTGCTACCAATCAGTGTTTGTTTTCATTAGTCTAATTGCAAATCACCAGCAAATGCTAACTTCTGGTTCCTTGCTATGCCTGAGGGAAAAGTTGGCACAATTCTATACAGGTTTCATGCAGCTGTAACTTGCAAATTAAAGAATATTCTTTCATTTACCTGCTTCTGTGTTTCAAGTAGACTTTGTTCAGGATATGAGCTCAAGCATCCCTTTTATTTCTGTGCCAGTATTTGTGATTAAATAATAAATAATCTACTAATCACAGGTATTATAATTACATCACGTCATCATTACATTATTAAATATATTGTGTTGGTAAAAGAAAAATTTAGGGTTTATTTAGTAAGTAGATTAGTCTTGAAAAAAATTTTGCATATGTCTACTTTCTCTTCACCAACATATCAATCTTTTGTATCTGAAATGCAGGCTGTATTTATAACAGCCCCAATAGAATATGGAAGTATAATCTAACCATGGAATTCATTATTTCAGCCTAGTGAGTTTATCAACATGGCATTTTAAATGACCACAAAACTACACTATAGCTTACCTGCCAGCAGTCACAGTACTATTTTAATTCAATATGGTGGATTTTGAAGATGCTAACTAGGGGCTTGGGACCAATCAGAGAATTGTTTAAACATGTACATTAATGAGTTAGACTCATAGAGAAGAAAAGGGCAGTCTCAAGTGTCTGCATCACCATCTCTCAACACAGTTAAGTGATTACAAGTAACACCTTTATTGCAAGCTTCTGGGGTTATTTTCCTTGTCATTTAAGTTTTCACAGGCTCACCACCATTAAGGTTGCTTGAGTTACCATTAAGGAAAAGAAATGGAATATTTATCTCTGTAGTTAAGTTATATATTTACTGTTGGTTTAGTCATGTCATTGATTGTCATCAGCTAATCACTCACACAGACACCTCTAGGTAATTGATATAATTTTGCTAAGAATGGCATTAACCCATAATTTCAAGGCACTGTTATGTCTTTACAGGTGTTTCAGTGTTTGAAGAACAGAAAATAATCTACCTTCAGTGTCTTTAACATCTATATAACTTGTAGTAGGTCCTTTAGTCTCATTCCTACATATAATGGTGAAGTGATTAGCTACACTTTGATCTTTGCTTTCCAACTTGGACTGTTCTGTGCACAATGCCATCCTAGTTGGATTGGTGCTTGATATTATTATTATTATCATTTGGGAACTGTGTTTGTTTTAATGTCTGCCTATGGTACTGTATTTTACAATATGTCGATGATGCATGATTTTTTAAAGAGAAACTAAGACCTCATCAGAAATGTTAAATATACACACAGTGTATATACAAAATGATTGCTGCAAATTCATTGCACCATTATTTATATTGCTAATACAGTTGTAGAGTCTTATTGGAATCTTTCTTAGAAACATTACATTTTACATATGCAAGATCATTAGACCCTTTAAGCCTGCTTTCCTCACCTGATATCATCTGATTGGATATTGCAACACATCTGGCACTGAACATTCAAATGGCAGTTTGTGATAAATCAATGTAAATCCTTTCAATAAGGCCTCACCCAAGAAATGTTTAGAAAGGTTTTCAATAGTTATATTGAGTGGACAGTATAGTCAGTGAAAATATATATTTTATTCATAGTAGTTTATGTGAGATACTGCTCACTTAATCTCTGAGTAGACAAATTCTAGACATAAACTTTCTACTGAATGTTCAACTTTAGGCTGTTTTCTATTTCGCTGTTAAAGATATTAACTTTATCTCTAAAACCACATTATTGTTTTTATACTTAGTCTCTATATATGAATAAGTCTGTTGTGTTCCCTGATAAAGTTCTGTCTCTTTTCCTGGGATTTTCAATATAGATACACCTTTATTTCATCATGACATCCCATATGAGAAGAAAAAATTTGGTAAAAAAATATATAGATTTCATTAAATATTTTAGTGGTTAGTGGTTGACTTCAGATGCACAGGAAGCAAGCTGACTTGTGAATAGAAAGCAAAAAAGAATCAGGGCAGTTCTGTCTATGTGCAATATTATTTTTTGTGATTAAATATTTGCACCAGGCAATGTCTTATCTAAAGCTATAAAGTCTGTGTACAGGGATCTTGTCTTTCTGTTATAATTATAGCCTGCATTACAGTTCTAAAATAAAAAGGACAGATGTATTGTAAAGAAAAAAGGCAAATGATATCATATGCAAACACAAAACTATTTTATAACATTTTTTAAATATTAACTTACCTTAACAAACAATATATACTGTTTTAAGGCAAAAGCAATATTTCCCCTGCAGATAACATCCCTGAAAAGACTCTGATCAAATTATCTGTAAATCACCTGAACACAATGGAAAAGATCATTTTATACAGAGGCACTGATGAAAGTCAGAGTTACAAACTTGCTTTAATTAAACTAATCTAAGATTTTATAGCAATTCCGCCTGCTTTTACAACTTATTTCCCTTTTAAATGTAGTTTTATATATATATATATATATATATATATATATATATCTTTTTTTTTAATCCTTTTATATATCAATAAAGTTTATTCAGCATTACATAAATTAAAAGAAATCTGAAATGCGGCGAAAAAGAAAAAACTGTGATAACATGGCATAAAGCTTTGAAACAGAACAAATTGCAGCGAATAGGTTGAAATGACCTTTCTAAATTTCCCCTTTAGGATTTAAAAAAAGAACAAGTTAAGAATTTTCTTATGACCTGAAGTCAGATGGTTTCTTTGATACACAGATAAGTAACTCATTACAGCTAGAGATTTACATACTGAACTTCAACTCAACCAGCACAAATTGTAATACATGGTGTGGAAAGTGGGAATAAAGAACTATTACTTTTTTAAAGCTTAACCAACCATGATAGCTTAAACTGTTTAGGAAAAAATGCATTAATCTAAGTAGTGTGTGTGTATGTATGTGTATATCTACAGTATATAAACTGTATATATACAGTATATATATATATATATATATATATATAATTTTATACAGAGGCACTGATGAAAGTCAAAGTTACAAACTTGCTATATATATATATATATATATATATATATATATATATATATTAGGATAGAGTGGTTGTGTTAGTCCATATATATCCTAAACCATCTACATAGGGAGTGATTCACACCTTCATGTGATAATTTGGACTTTACTCAATCACCCCCTAAAACTTTTATCATCTAGCCTCAGTAGCCTCAGTAGCCTCAGTGGCCTCAGTGAGTGCTCAGCTGTTGTGTGTTCTGAATGTGAACAGCTTATGAAAATGTTAAAAAGGACCAGACAAATATTAATAAAAAGTGATCATATCATATTTAATCTTTTCCCAATTCCCTGACATCCTTTTTGTGTAATGCCATCAAGAACTGGATTGCATATTAAAGCCAATTGCTGGCAGAAATAGTTAAAAAAAATTTTCTGAAGAAATTATACTTGCCATCTGCTTCCCTTAATTAGCTTTCCTGAGAGCTGGCATTTTCCTCCCCCTCCTCTTTCTGTTCTGCAAGTCAGGCAACAGGAGAAGAAAAAGCTGCCTGACTACTAATGGTTAAGCAGTGTGCTGACCTTTTGGCCACATAAATTAAGCTTGGACTGCAGGAGATTACAGAGGGAAAGCTGACTTGTTCACATGTGCGAAATAGTAAGTTGGGCAAAAATGTCCGGGAAAGGATACCTTTCCATGGAAAACTGGCCAGTACACGTCATATACACATTTCTTGATGCAAGAGTTTATCAGTGCTACCTACTCATCTGCATCACATGAAAAACTACTGGGGAGAAACACTTCTCAGTAAGGTATAGTACTGCATTTGTAAAGATGTAATCTGACTATAGTTCCCCTTTAACAGCAGAACAGCCTGAATTACCATTTAGTAAACCATAGCCCATAACCTTCAAATGTACAGTATAGATACCACTTCCTATATCAATCCTTCTTTGGTTAGGCTCCTGAAATCCATCTTTATATATATTCATACATCTAGCACATGAAGGAGTTTTGCTTCAATCTCAATACCCACCAATGAGTTAGTAGACTATACTAGACTGTAACTGGTAGGGAGATTAAAGATTATTTTTATTTAAAATGAATCCAGAAGCAGAAATAGTCACTCTACTGTACAAATTGTGGCAGGCAACTTATCTTACATTTGTAATTGTTCAACAGCTCATTTAGTTTTAATTAATTTAATGAATGATTTTTATTATCGTTCACCTGCACATCCCATGAGTGCTAATAATCATTTCATAAAAAACAGTTTGGGCCTTATTGACTAAAGGATGAATTCACCTCTCTACAATTTGAGTCACATCGCTAAAAAATAGTCGCTAAGTCACTTCTTTTTATTGATGAAGCTATGGATAGATTTGTCAAACAGGCAGACTGCTACGGACTCAGTCGTATGCGTTGTGTGGCAAAGTCAGTTGAATAGAAGTAGGATGCAAAGTCATGCAAAGTGATGGGAATTTATCCAGTGAACTGCAGCGATGTCATCCTCACTATGGGCAAAATTTATGAAAATCGGTAATTACCGATATTGCGATATCAGAGGTTTTTACCGATATCACGATATCGATACTATCAATATCACTAAAGGGAATTTTGGCCACGCCATTGATTGATGCTATCAATATCGCCATAGCGGTAATTACCGACTTTCAACATTTTGCCCTATATCTCACTTACTGTATATAATATAACTGTAGATAATATACTGTATCTATTTCTATGCCACCTTGTCCCTAGTTCATGTTAAATAATAAACTAATTTACTCACCGTCACCATTGTTACTTTTGAATTAATAATCGCCTCTTGCCACACTGGAGCCCTGCCATCAACCCCCCAATTTGCCACTGTGACATGGTAAAGTTAAACAGGGGAATTTGGAGCATTATTCTTTGTGGAATTTGTGACTACAACTGTCTCCACTACTTGCTGAACATGTGAAGTACCTGTGCACACACTTGTGGAGTAATGCGAAGAGCTCTACAAATCCATGACTATCGTAATCACCCGATTTAGACACATATTTTCCACAACACAGAGTTTGATCAATAGGCAAACATGGATAATTGGTGAATAGATACAAATTCAGAGCTATATGCTACAATTTGTCCTTTAGTCAGTAAGAACCATTGTGTTCACCTTATTGCTGCTGCTTACAGCTTGACTCCAGCCATCTGAAATTTAATTTGACTCTTTCCCTCTCCTTATTATTTCCATTGGGTTTGTAAAGGAATACTGTAGTTTTCCTAACTTTTGTGCTGCATGCAACATACAAACCTTGTTTGTTTCTCTTCAGTATATTTATAAATGACCTTGTTGATGGTTTGTTTAGTAAAATTTAAATTATTGCAGATGATACTAAACTGTGTAAAGTAGTTAACACAAAGGAGGATAGCATTTTATTACAGATGTATTACAGATACATTGCAGGATTGAGCAGAAAAGTGTCAAATGAGCTTTAAAACTGATAAATGTAAGGTTATGCATTTGGGAAGGGAAAATGCAAGTCAAGATTATTTTCTAATTGGGAAGTCAATGGGCAGAACTAACATGAAAAAGGAATTGGAAATTTTAATTGACAATAAACGTAACTGTAGCATCCAGTGTTAAGCAACAGCTGCCAAAGCAAATAGAATCATGGGGTGCATCAAAAGGGGTATAGATGTGTTTGACGAGAATATAATTACAGATCACTTGTCACTACACATGGGATACTGTGTGCAGTTTTGGGCAGCAGTGTACAAGAAAGATGTAGTTGAGCTTGAAGGGTTCAAAGGCAGGCTACTAAAATAATAAAAGGAATGGGAAAAATAAAGTAACAAGAAATATTATCAAAACTGGGCTTGTTTAGTCTAGAAAAAAAGAATATTAAGGGGTGACCTAATAACCATGTATAAATATATCAGGGGTCAGTACAGAGATCTCTCCCACAATCTATTTATACCATGAACTATAAGTATAACAAGGGGGCATCCTCTTCATATACTGATTAAAGAAGGTTTCTACACTAGCACAAAGCAATGATGTTATGGAACACTTGAACACTCTGCCTGAAGAAGATGTCATGGTTAATTCCATTAAAGAGTTAAAAAGGTGTTTATATGCTTTCCTTTAATGTAAGAACATTACAAGTTCTGGGTAATAGATAACTGAAGGTGGGATCTTGTTACAAGGAATTATTCTGATTGCCATATTTAGAGTCAGGAAGGAAGTTTTTCCCTTATATGAGGATAATTGGCTCTAGCTTCATGTGTTTTTTGCCTTCCTCTGGATCAACATTGCAGGAAAATAGGCTGAACTGGATGGACTTGTGTCTTTTTTAAGCCTTACAAATGTTGTCAATATATTACTATGTTAAGTAAGCTTTGTGTGGTGTCCATATCTTCTTATTAAAGGGATAAACTGTTTTTTGTCAATTAGCATTGTTGGCAATATTTTGTAAGGATTTGATTTTAAAGTATACAAATCATTGATACCATTTATATTTCGAGCATTTTTATTTTCAGATTGCTAATATTCAGTTTTAAAGGTGCATGAGAATTTTGCTTGTGAGCTTGTTCTACTCACTGATTTTCACTGAAGGGGAAGCAGGAAGTGATGAGGATTGCAGCCTGCATGAATTGTTGTGACAAACAGGAGGCATTTCTGCAGGAAAAAAACATTTTTGTAAGTATTTATCAACCCCTTCAGAATCACCCATTGAAAAACAAGCATTTAGTGTCCCTTTAAGAAGCACTGATAGCTCTTCTTCCTTTGTTAGATACTATATTGTGTAGACTGGGATCTGTGGGCTATGGGTTTTAACCAGCATAAAACAGGCAAAACTAGCCAAAAGTACAAATAACAGCAGTTCAGTTTATTTGTCTGCACTGCTTTAAACAGCAACAAAAATCAAACAGATTTCTTCAGCAATTATAAACAGGCTTTATGCAGCAAATAGAAAATATACAAATAGAGACTTTCTTCAGCAGACTTAACCATAAACAGTTCATTCACAGAAACACGTAAGCAGAGATCTCACCCAAACAGTAGGCTTTTAGATTCACAACAGACCTCTTTCCAGGTTGTAACGCACTTCACTTCCCAGGCCTCTACTTCCTCTCCCTCATTATGAAGCATACCTGTTTCTATTTTACAGCCAGAGAGAAAACCCCGGATGGAGTATGGGAGTGACCTTCCCTCCCATGCTCTTCACTGACTCCTAAATCCTGGTCCCAAAATCCACTTAAAAAACAGCTTAACCCATATAATACTGTCAAGCAACACCAAAATGGGATTTATGTCACTGCCGTAATAAAGCTCAGTGGCACATAGACTCCATCCACAAGTTTTCCACTGGCCTGTTTACAATAACATCAATACCAAAGCCTTTTTTACAATAGATTGGAAAGAACTGAATACAAAATAAGGCTTTTTGCCATTTGTGGGAGTGGAAGAAGACTAAACATTGCAGCTCAATGAGAAGCAGCCATTATTATAGTTAACTTTGTATATAATATTTGTCTTAAAACTTGACATATCAACCTACTTATCACCCTACTTAACTAGTCAGCCTAAAGCAGGTATACCCCCTACAATATACACCTTACCTAAGACTTGACCAGTCTCTGCTATCTCAACTTAACTGGTATTGTAGGGATTAACCCTATGTGTTGAAAAACTTTTACTTTGATCACATCAATTTGTTTCACCCCATTTCACTGTCAATTTTTATTTCTCTGTACTTTTTTATTTCCCTGATTTACAATCTATAGATGTCTGATAGCAAAACATTTTGGACTTTGGCTAAATGACAGGACCATCTCTATAAGGAATAATGGGTTTACTCCATTTTGAGGAAGACAAATTCATTTAGTCAATATGATTGTTTGAGAATAGCTTAATGAATTGGAGAAAACAAGGATATTGTTAAAAAAATAGGCTGTTTCTCTTGCATTTATTAGTCAAATTTTTTTTCCCAACTTTAGTAACTGTCCCCATTTAAATTAAAATTTATATTTAATATGTAAATTATAATACTGAAATTGATTTGGCCTTCAACCATATTTATTGTTGAAGATATAACTCATTCTAAAAATGATGAATTTATTAACGTAAAATCATAATTAAATTTGAATCAGCTTATTCCAAAACGCATTTTTATAATTATTTGTTTACAGTGGTCCATAAAGAGAAAATATAGTGAATGCTAAAATTCATAGTATATCAATATACATGTAATAGATTATGTAGCAGAGCTATCCTTTTGGACAAAATCTCCATACTATGCCACAATGTAATCGCAAACAGATGATAAAGGTTGATGACAAAGTTTTTGTGCTGCCATTCTGTTAAAATCTTACTACAATAGATTTAAATAAAATTACATTTTTAAGCCATTTATTATAAAATAACTTCTAAGTTTAGTTCAGGAGACAAATGTTCATCTTTACCTGATGCAAAAATGAGTTACCATTGAGTAAGACCAGCACACTTACTTGTTATATACATGTACATTGATATATGAGTAGAATAATGAAGCATAGATACTCTCCGGCACTCCAAGGTAGGTTAAAACCTACCAACCTTGGTGTGCCGGAGAGTATCTATGCTTCATTGCTGATATTGAGTCGTCTCGTTTTCTCTCCTGAGCACCTGGCTTTTCTACAAAGCTTCCACTAAGGAGATTGAGCAGTCTTTGCTTTCTATTATCGTTGTTTCATATGAGTAGAATAAGTC
Organism: Pipa parva; assembly: GCA_019650415.1. Lineage (NCBI taxonomy): Eukaryota > Metazoa > Chordata > Amphibia > Anura > Pipidae > Pipa > Pipa parva. The sequence goes on from WMED01000150.1 coordinate 38,474, forward strand.
AGGAGAATTTGTATCAAAAGTATTTTCATACACTGTTGTGATTGCAAAAAAGAAATTTATTTCCTTGTAAAGGAGGCACTGTATAATGCAAGACTGATATAAATAAATTCAATAGTGCATCACAGAGAATGCATTGCAGCCTGCAGTATATGTATAAGCTATTTCATAATCAGCCCTGTGACATGTAAAATATTAAAGGTGTTTATAAATAAATGGAAGAAAATCTCGAAATGAAGGTAGAGATTCTTCTTTTTGTGAATCCAGTATTTCTTTAGTATTTTTTTTAAATTCATTGTTATATTTATTAGATATATCATGAATTTTTAATGAGACTAATTTGCTGCAGTAATTAAAGGTACATGCCTAGAGTATAATATATTTGCCATGCCTTTAATACTCAAAATTTGGAGCTGTAGAGGTGGCAATTTTAACGGCATAGACCTTTAGTCTCATAGGTTTACTCTACATCTGGGCATATTTAGCAATCTCTTTACAAAAAGTTGAATATTTTTAGTCTTAACACTTTCAGGTTTTCTTGTTCCATCCAGAGTCTGGGGGGTAATTCATCAAGCAGCGAAGTGAGTTACGATGCTTTCGGCTCACTTCGCTAATAGTAGTATGCGCATGCTGATGTCCTGTACGTGGACATCAGCATGCGCATTAAAGGGATTCCCGTCTCGGCGAGACCAAAAGAGTTGCCTTGCCGAAACGGGAATCCCTTTAATGCGCATGCTGATGTCCGCGTACATGACATCAGCATGCGCATACTACTATTAGCGAAGTGACCCGAATGCATCGTAGCTCACTTCGCTGCTTGATGAATTACCCCCTGGATCTGTTTTCACAAATTTCCCTGATCATTTAAAAAAAGTACCTTGTACAATCTGAATGCTAGGATTTTATCATATCATTTTAGCTGTAAGTTCTAGAGGGATATAGGTTTTAATTTAATTACTAATTAATAATTGCCACACATGAGTATTGTAAGTAGTAATAAGTCTGGTTTTAAAAAGATGAAAAAAATCACAAAGAACAAATATGAGGAATAACAGTGTTTATTATATGTCTTATATGAAGAGTTTGTAATTTAAGTTTAGTAATTATGTTGAAGCAAGTTTATGAATCAGGGGAGTGAGAAACTAATGCTTGCCATTTTTATTGTAAGCCAACTAGGACAGTCGATATAAATATCAAAAATGTCTCAGAATTATATATTTCTCTGCCTCTAGCTGTTTCAAATTCCTTCTCCTTGGTACACCATGTTATCAGCAGTTAATTCTAGATCCTTCTTCTTCAATGATTTACCTAATTATGTGAATGAGAGTCATGAAGGTAATCTGCCACTTAGAGACTTAAAATGGAAATTAGCCAATGTCAACCTTGAAGAGATGATGCATCTTCTGCAATTTCTAGTGCTCTATAGTCTTGTCAATGACAAATATAGAGCAACTGTTTTCAGTGTATCTGGGACATAATTAAACACAATACAAATGGGTGCAATATAGAAATAAATTCTAACATAGGTGCAGTAGAGAATGTACATTATCATTTAACTAACTGTGTGAGTAGATCTAAACAATACAACTAGTACAGTTTTGTGGTGTACAGTATTCAATATAAGACACTGTTTAAGAAAAAACTTCGCAAAATCTAAGTAGACCAAATTTCCTGCGTAATTTCATACTGGATTCTTCCAAATACATAGTCTATCTGACCTGAATGCAAATGAGATGGCTACAACTTATTTTTGCAGTGAAAACTGTTACGTGAATATAATCTCTTAACAGAACCTTAACACATGCCTACATTTTATTTTGACCTAAAAGCTTTCATTGCATGAATGTAGTCATCTTTTGTATTATATATTGCTTGACTAAGGAAATGTCAAATGGGAAGTTTACAGATTACTAAGGTTAAAATTTACCGTCCTCTTGTAAAAAAATATATATATACAGTGAACCTCAATGATACCAAAAAGGTCTATATGTGTCAAAATACCTCATATTAGTAAAATGGTAGTGAGCAGGGGACCTTTGGGAGTTCTAGGCACTACTAGCTTTATTTAGTAGTAAAAATATAACACATATTATACCTGACACTCCTGGAGAGTCCTAACCAGAAATTCTCTAAGAAGGCACCTCAGAATGTCTCATCCAAGAGATGGGAGTGCAGGCAGATCCTAGTAAAGGCTACATGCTACATATATGACAGCAGAGCTGATAATATTCCTCCTGTACCTAAAACTAACATAGCTCTAATATAGCAATCAGACTGTACTTATTCAGACATCATCTCAGAAATGAAAGCCAAAGTTATTTTGTCAGTGAGGATGGTGGTAATACTATATTCACAATATAAAATACCTGACACAACCATTCTTTTTCTGAGACATAATTACTATTTATTTGGGAAGGGGAGTGGGGTAGGGCGTTTCTGGCAGTTTTATAAACTCATGTTATAACTTCATATATATCAAATGATTTAATGGAAATGGAGATATAAATAATTGGTGCTTGTGTCTATATTGAAGTAATTATGAAAGACAATCAGAAATACTGCAATGCACAATTCAGTGATGGGTACCAGCAGTAGCAACATTTCTTTATGAAGTCTGTCCAGAGATTCTCAAGGTTTTTCTAGTTCATACTGATGTAGCTGGCTTCATGACTGAAAGGAATGATGTATATTATTCTGCAACCCAATACTCACAAAAGCAAGGTTCTCCATACTAATTAGTGCTTTACATAGCAATGTGTTATTCAGAGACAAAAGGCTGTTGATAAAGATGGATTGTTATTTTTTTTTTTTTGCCATAGTAAGTGGAGTTTCATGAAACTGAAACTATTATTGATTATATGTCTGTTGAGGAGAAAAACTACATCTACATAATAGAAAAGACTGCATAATAGAATGGAATTGATTATATATTGATGTGTAAAATGCAACCGAGAAGTTAAAAAATGTATCACAAGTGCAAGCCATAGATTGTTGATCTCACTTTCACTAGAATCTATAAACAATTTTACTTACTTTTATTATCGAATAATCCTAAATAAATAAATAATGACTATTCTTATTAGCAACAGTCTCATTACTCATAATTGTAGTTTTTTATTTATTTTTATGGTAATTCCCCTGGTAAAAGAAAGTGGGATTGTCTATTTTTTAAGGTGACATTTAGGACTTCTACATTTTGAAATAACGCTTGATCTTCCATCCCAGGGAACAAGGCAGTTGATTCCATATTTACTTTAGTTGACTGTTCTTATTCTAGAAATATTTATAGTACATACACCTGCCTGGATTCCATAGTAGTACAACTCGAATCTTTTATTACACGATTTGTTTTTTAGAGGATTAGTAAAAGCTACATCAGCCCTATCTAGGAATTACTGTAGTAATTGATTAGCACATTGATGTTAAATCAATGAGGATAATCAGTGTGTGTGCACTAGTGTCTAGTTCACTAAACATTTAAAGCAAGAGGTTTTTTTGTTACAGGTCATTGGTACTAAGTTATATTTGTTGATTGTTCTCTCTTATTCTGACTCTCTCCTAACCAATAAATGCTGTTGTTATATACACTGTGCAGATGTATAGCATACATACTGTATATTACATACATGTAGTCTGTTTGGAAGAATTGCACCATATTTCTATACCACAGTCCTTATTTGGATAGGTGGTCCCAATTTTATGTGGTCCTGAATGCCATCTAGTGACTGATTACATTTTAAAGCAGCCCTCACTTTTCAAAATATTTTTTCTCTATGCAGCATATAAATGCAACTCTGTTTCACGTCCATCTCCAGGATACGAAGTAAATAGAATTTGGGTAGCAGGCACAAACACAGAGCTAAAGTGAGACTTATACAAACTAGCGCCCTGCAAAGCTTCTGTGTCATGAGCAGAGGTGGGTAGTAATGCGTTACTTGAACTCCGTTACATTTACTCAAGTAGATTTTTGAAATACTTGTACTTTTGAGAGTAGATTACATTTGAATTACTTTTACTTTTACTTGAGTAGATTTTTGGTGAGAGTAACGGTACTTTTAC
>WMED01000151.1:4328-34527 GCA_019650415.1 Pipa parva
GTTCTGCTAGACCTCACCGATACTGATACAGTTCTGCTAGACCTCACCAATACTGATACAATTCTGCTAGACCTCACCAGTGCTAACAGAATTTTGGTCAACAAATATTAATACAGTTGTGCATGGTACCACACAGGAGTCATTTAAGAAAGAGTTTCTCAATTCCATGCCTTACGTACCACTAACAGATCTCTCTTTGTGTTCTCCATTTTTCTTAATGATCTATGACAGATAAAAGCAGCAGACAGTGGAAGCCCTGTCCGATCATCCACAGTCCGGCTGCACATTGAATGGATCCCAAAGCCTGTCCCTTCAGAAGAGCCACTTGCATTTGATGAACCTCAATATAACTTCCAAGTCATGGAAACAGATCCAGTAAACCATATGGTGGGCTTAATTGGCACTGAATCAGTAAATAATCAGGTCTGGTTCCAAATCATAGGTGAGTCAGAACTTCATGATTGAATATAGCCTAACATACCTTATATATGTTTAAGCATTATTTTTTTCATTAAATATTCAGTAAGAAACTAGACATATTGACCTTTATTGAGCAAATTAGGATTTTACAAATACTGCTCAGACCTAAGTCAAATTTATCCTCTCCAAACCTTTCTAAATAGTTTTATATATTATCTGCAAATAATCTTCATTTTTAAATAATCCTGTTTTATTTCCAATACATCTAGAAATAATGTTGCACTGCTTTTAAGCTGAAAGATAGTTGTTTTCTAAGGCTGGGTTCACACTGGTGAATTTTTGTTTGTGTGTTTTGTTTTTTTTAAATCACGCGGTGAATAAACACAGACGCATTCATACCGGTGAATTTTCTTACATGTTTAAAAAAATATCATTGGGGGTACGTCCATGTAAAACACCTCACTATCTCAGCTCAGCCCTTTCCCCTCACGTGTGGCTGCCATTGTTACATTTCTATTGTTACCAATCATGTCACATTTATACAACACCTTTTACATAGTTGAAAAAAATGCAACATGGAGTGCCCATGCATATATTCCTCTCTATGAAATACTAGTGTGACATTGCACAGCTGATAGTCATTACTTTCAATGTTTTTTCATATGTGCGTATTTTTGGCGTTTTTTTCGCCATGCCTTTTTTTAAAAAAATGCAGAGTAAATTTCATCAGTGAGAACATGGCCTATTAGTCACTATTTAAAAGTGCCACTGTGCTATCTTCTGAAATTGCATTGGCCGCTTATCTCAAACACAGTGCTATAAGGCTTACCAGAGTGCACTTATGAAAACAATCATTGTTTATAGCCCTATAGCCTTAGGCTAGGTTCACATGAGTGTATTATGCTCAGCGCATATTTTTCTCTTGAACTTACCAGCGACAGTGTAAACACTCTCTTGGCATTCACATCACTTCCTGTGTGGGCGCATTTTTGAGCGCAGCATATAATACGCTGGCCAAAATGCGACACACAGCGTTCCGGACCCAGCATATGCACTCATGTGTCCGGAACTAGGTAAGTACCATCGGCTTGCATTGAGCCATTTTTTTTTTCAAATTTGCGTATTATGCGCTGAGCATAATAAGCTCGTGTGAACCTACCCTAAGAGGGCTATGTGGATATATCTTTCTGTAACCAACCTGTAAATGAGACAGCACCTGCTGTTTTGGTAAAGAAGGAGTGGGCTATAAATTCTATTCAAGGATAAGCTGCTTTATAAACAATGTACAGTATTTTATATGCACAAGCAAAACATTTTGGTTGAGGATAGTGCTGCATTAAATAAGATTCCACTAATGCTTTTTCCTCTTTAGCCAAAGTATTCATATTAATTTATGTTGAATTATTATTCAGAGCTTAAACAGCAGAAAAACACATGGCTTGCACATAATTAGCTAGTGCACATATTTTCAAAGATGGAACGTGAATCTTGCTAGATAAGCCTGTATCTGTGCTTTTAAAGAACTCTAGTGAAAAATGAATGGAATTTGTTAAATGAAAGGCACATTCAGTAACCTAAATATACAGATGGTCATGCTTTAGGCCTGCTCCATCTGTTTTGACAAACAATTACATAAATATGGTGTTTTACTCGAGGTTTGTTTCTGAGGCTGGGAAAGTCAGATATAACTTTAAAGTGTAGCTAATATTGCAGTAATTATTTCCAATCAAATAATAAGGCCTTTACTACATAGGTCACCAAAGCAACCTAGGTAATTTACTACATAGGTCATAACATGGTCAATAAATAAATAAAAAAAAAAAAGAAAATGTAGTTTTTAAAAAGGAACAAATATTTTAAAAAATACCCAATAAGCTGTCGGGCAAGCTACTCTTGAGTGCTGATATTTTCAAATTTCGTTTTTTAACTAGTTGAGTATGATAATGTCAAAGAATAAACAAAAACAAAAAAACTAAGGCTAAAAATGAATAATTCGGCGGTCATAGACAACTTTGTAGGCAGGTTATAAAAATCTTTTTTATTCATAACAATAATAATAAATAATACTATCTGACCAACCAGCTGTTGGTTCATAAAATAAAACTTATTAGTTAGCAGGATGAACAAGTATGTTAACATCCTGTTTTGCACAGGAAGTAGTCAAACAACAGAGTAGTATTATTCTACATAGCTTCCAGTTTTTCCTGTCTACCCCAAAATATGATTTGCAAATTCTCCTCATACTACAAATGGAAAGAGTTTCCTAGCTGTCCATGTTACTTTCTGGTGAGATGAGAAAATGTTATCCATTTGCGTGCAGTCTATTGCACCATTGGTAGAAATTCTATGTCCATGGATAGTGGGATGCTTCATGCCAACTTTTATAACATGGAACACAGAGAAGGAGGAAAGAAAGGAGTAGTATGGCAGCTTTAGTTTGATTGTTCAGCTGTCTATATCTTTCCAAAGTATTTAGTGAAGTATTCAGTTGCCATGTGGCAAATCCCTCTGTTTTTTATTAGATAATAACCCATTTTTTAAGAATGTTATTAACCTCTGCCTACATGAAATGGACTTTGAACCATGAGCTGTAGAACTGTTAAACTGTTTTGCCTATTTGTAGTTTATAAATGAAAATACTTGAGGAGATCACACAGTGCACAATCCTCCTTGTCTAATTGTAAAGTGAGTGCTAAGTGAATGCAATTAATCAATTAGAAAAGGAAAGAAAAGAAAAGGCCATATTTAGGACCTGCACACCATTAAAACATTGATCTTTATTGGTATTACTTAGAATTAGTTATTATAAGCACTTCTGTGCATATACTGTACTTTACAATAAATCAAGGGGAATACATGGTTCCCCTATTGGAACACCTTGGAAAGACTTGGAGGGGAATTCAGGATAGTGAGGTGCGGAGTGTTCGCCTCACTTTGAACTGACCGATCTGCGCTCGCTGATGTCCTGCACGTGGACATCAGAGAGCGCATTAAAGGGATTCCAGTCTCGGCGAGACCAAAAGAGTTGCCTCGCCGAGACTGGAATCCCTTTAATGCGCTCGCTGATGTCCGCGTTCAGGACATCAGCGAGCGTAGATCAGTCAGTCTGAAGTGAGGCAAACACTCCGCACCTCACTTCGGACTATCTTGAATTCCCCCCTTAGTATTGAAAGCTAAAGACATCAGTGTTCCCATAGGTGGACCACATATTCCCCTTGATTTATTGTAAAGTATATTTCTAGTTTATCCACCATAAATTTTGACTGATTAATGCAACATATCATAGGTAATTCAAAATTATGGTATCATTACAATAAAATGAAATATTTTAGATTGAATTTAAAAAAAATGGAGAAAAGATGTTTTTTTTTTTCCCCAGTATGATTAATGCACACAATTTTTACTGTTGTACAGTTCCTTTGTTATCCCTAATATATTTGCAACCATGGAGATTCTCATTTATCAAACCAGGGAAAAAGACTTATAAATGGAAAAGTTAAAACTAGTTTACACTAAGGTGTGAGCATATGATGACAACCATATGTACATGCAATCCAGGTGTGACTATGTGTAACTCCTTCATTATTAGTGTTCTGTTTTCAGTATTGACTATGCAATGACCTTTCACGTTGGGTGAAATAATGAGGAAATGACTGTTCTCTTTGTCTAACCAAGGCGGTGATGATGAAATGGATTTTGACATAGATAAAAGCACAGGAGGACTGGTCATAGCTCAACCGTTGCAAGCAAGTAAAAAATCAAATTACATTCTCACTGTTGAAGTCACAGATGGATCAAGTGCTGTTAGCACCCAGGTAGGCCATCATTTTGTGGTTTTGGAGATTCTCTGGCATAGACAATATTTGTTTTAATGAAACAAAAGATAGGCAGGTGTTTTGTGGATTGGTTAAAAGAAGATGCTGCAGATACAGAGAAGAGCAAATAATGAGAATAATATTTAATGAATATGATTAATCAAGTTTTCCTTTAAGTCAATTTAATTCATTTTCAAGATACATTTCTAGAAGCTTTAAAGAGTTTCAGGTATTATATTGGGTCAACTCCTTACTTCAGGTAAAAAGTCCGCAGTTCTTGACAGTATAAACAAGGTAAAAATCTATGGCAAATTCCCATAACACTTCATGTAAGATTCAGTGGCCAAAGGTTACAGTTTAAAAGGTGATTATGGAAGGGCTATAGGTCACGTAAATTCTTTGGCTTTATCCTGGATAAGGAACAACTTAATTTAGCTGTGGTCATAATCATCTCATTTCCATGGCGTTTAACAAAGGTCGAGATAATTCAGTGTTAGCATTAAAGAGTTGACCTTGTTCCTAAAATCTCTTGATCATTTGACAATTTGATTTAGAGGATCTCTTCCAATATTAAGCTGCCCAGAAACTAAAAGTGCATTACAAAATGTATTACGGCATGGTCATTAGCCATTTCTAATTAGCACCCCCTGTGCTTTGTCTGTGAGGGTCCAAACACTGACCTTGCACAGACGCTATGAAGAGGCTTTGGTCACCACTGGTGCTTCAAAAATAAATATAAATTCTCAAAGATTTGTAAATGTTTTTCTGGTGTTTAAGAAACAGGTTTGTAGGCCAAAAAAGTGGCCTTTCAAAGAACATTTCCAATCATTATTTACAAACCACATTCTATGACTACAAAATTCTTTGAGATGATAAAGCTTATTTGGATTAATTTCCAATTAAAATGCCACAGAATTTCACAAAAAAATGGCACTAAAATAAAATTCAACAAACTGACTCTATTTTATTAGTATTTATTTGTATTATTAGCATTTATTTCTATTTTTTTAGAAAGCAGGGAATTGTCTTAGCTGAATGCTAAAAAAAAACCAAAAAAAAAACTCCCTGCTTCTTTTCTGCTCTGATGCCTGACTTGAATGGGTTGGGTGGAGCTAAATGATGATTGATATTATAGCTCTTCCAATCAATTCCCTACTAGATCGTGATGTAAGGGATCTGATTGGAGGAACTTTAATGTTTGTCATCCTTTTAGCTCCGCCCAACCCGACTTGACATTCAAGTCCGAAAATCACGGCAGAAAAAAAGCAGGGAGTTGGCTTCTTTTACTACAGTGTCAGCTGATTGCTTTTAGCTTTCAGCTAAGACAACTCTCTGCTTCCTTAAAAATGTATGTTAAGTGGGCCTGGCATGTCCACTTTAATGGTATTTATAGAGAATGTTAAGCAATATAGAAGACTACATTCATAAATAGGATTATTCTTAGTATAAAGAGGGTATCATTTTCCTCTTAAAGAGCTTGAATCAAAGTCAGCTATTGTAAATCACATGGGCACATTCTCCATGGCTCATTGAATAATTCAACATTTTGAATGTTTTCAATGTCTTTCATTTCCATATTCTGTACAATGATCTGGAAAAAAAGCACACATCCAAGTTCTTTTTAGTTATGGTGCTGCTCTCCTTTATTCCCAAGGGAATATTTTCTTCTACTTTCTAGTATCCTATGGTATTCGAGTATTTACTGCCTTGCACCTGGATTCCTCTTACCTACATTTCTCTGACTCTCTCATTTTTTTGTTTTAAAAAGATATGAACATTTCCAGATTTTCCATTTTTAAATAATCCAATTTCATCATTTTTTTATGACAAAAGAATTGCATCTTTTATAGAATTGTTAGTACAATGTACCATTTAACCATACCAATTAAATGTATCATACTTTACCTGCAAACACGATAGTGAGAAGTTCATCACACTGCACTGGTGAAAACAACAACTTCTTTAAATCACTGTAACCTGAGTCAGACTACAGGGCTCTTGTTTTCTGTTATAAATTTAGCCCGATTCATTTACAGGGGGGCTATGTACAGCAGGCAAATGATCCCCTATGTACAGTTTGATGATAGGATCATTTTTCCTCACGCTATTCCTTCCACAACCCTTTGCTTCTTCTTTGCATTTTTGTACTAATTATTCTGTTTTTTTTTAATTTTAATTTTCTTAACTATCAATACATCCATCTATTCCTCCCTTGTTTCATTTGCTTATTTTTCTTCTGTCTTTGTTTTCTATTCATTCCAATCTATTTGTATCTTAAGTCTTTGATAAAGCGACACAGGTAATTCTGTTTTGAATTTATGTCTTGTTTTTTTCTCTCTCAACATTACTTATTTTAATGAACCCCACCCATTCTCTAATAAAACGGCAGTGTTTCATATTACAGGTTTACATTGATGTCATTCCTGTTAATCGACACCGGCCGGAATTTACGGAAAGCCATTATGAGGTTCAAGTTTTTGAAGATGTAAAAATTGGAGATGAAATTCTTAAGATCAGTGCCACAGATAGAGACAGTGATAGCAGATTGATCTTTGTCATCTATGGTAGTGGAGATCCTAGAAGCTCTAAAATGTTTCGTCTTGATTCAAACAGTGGCATTCTGTACATTACTGAGGCTTTGGACTACGAATCCATGCAAACTCATGTTCTGAATCTAATGGTAGGTTTTAAACAACAATTGATTTGTGAAATTTGGAATCTAGATATTAAAATTTAAAAAATGTAGATGCAAGTCTTCTCCCAACTAAGTTCCCAATCATTCAGCATTTTTTAGTTTGTAAGCAAAGTATTACATAATCCCTTTGGACATGCCAAACGTCTACATCCAAGTAGAGTTTTTTATTTTAGTGAATGTTTATTATGTACTGCTAGTTTTTTATATTATATTCTGCATAGGTCCAGATTATGCAGAGTTTATCCATTCTCTTAATATTTTTTACATACAGGTACGAGACCAGGAGGTCCCAATTAAAAGGAATTTTGCCCGGGTCAGCATTAATGTACAAGACATTAATGACCACTCCCCTCACTTCATTTGTTCACTGTATGAAACAAGTTTGCCCATCTCGGTTCCCATTGGCACAGAAGTTGTGCAAGTCAGGGCTACTGACTTGGATCAAGGAGTCAATGCAAAGATTCAGTACTTTATTCAGTCAGGTGAGGCATATACGATTTTTCCACCACTGTAAAAACTGTAAGACCCTGATAGAAATGGGGTTAGTTAGATGGAAACTTAGCAAGAAAAATAACTTCACCAAATAAAAAAAATCATCCACAAAGCGAGTTTAAGTTAGGGACTCCAGTGATTAGGTTATGGAGGTGCCAAGTGAGATACCTGAGTAACTACCTACAGAATAGAACTCTCCCATTCTGATGCTCCAATGTTTGGTCTTCATATGCCTATGCTGGTATGTTGTAGGGTGACTCACTGGTGATATAGTTGTCTCATTGTAACCATAATATAACCTATGCCAGTGGACGGAAAGTGCGGCTCGCGAGCCACTTGCGGCTTTTTAGCCACCTTGTTGTGGCTCGGAGCGCACTGCCGAAGCAACACCCAAGCCCCACCCAAGACTGAAGATGGATCTTCTGATTGGCCGTCGGTGGTCATGTGGTCGGGAGAGGGCACGCCTCCTTCCTCCAGCGACTCACAAGATAGTTGTTGGTGCTGGAGGAGGGAGTTAAATGGTTCCCTCCTCAAACAACTTTGCCGACCCCTGACCTATGCCATTGTTTAGGAGGATTGTATTTGAAAGGATGATCAGTTGGAAATTCTCATATTCTGCTAGTATAAAAAAAAAAGTTATGAATTTTTATCAGCTGGTACCAATTTTATATATATTTTTTTAAAAAGTCATCTTGTAATCCATTGAACATGAGGCCTATGCTTTCCTTGTGGGAGAATCACCACACCTGCATTTAATCTAGGCAAGGCCAGAAGCAGGGTCACCTCTGCTAGTATTAATAATTGTATTATTTACTAATTTACTAATCCAGACTTTCTGATTCATAAGGTATGGGTTGATTTTCTTCTCTATGGATTTATATTTAAAAGTTATAAATATTGAACACGACAGAGAAGACAAAAGTTTGTAAAGAGATATCCTATTCGGACCTTATACAGGTGTTAACAAACTATGGCAGAAAGGAGACAGTAGATCCCCAGGACATTTGGATTAAGTGAAGAGTAATTATTATGAAAACAGAATGTAGGTTTTGAAGGCTAAGCAATTAGAGAAAATCAGAGAAAGACAAAGGACACACAACAATGACTTAACTAGATGGGTACAAGTCAACTATGCTAAACCAAAAACTGACATTTTTTTAGAGCAAAAAGGCAGTCACCTAAGAGCCCTAACCTTGAAAAATCCTCTACAGATAAATGTTTTCTCTCTTTAAGTATGTAATCCTTTGTGTACCCTTTACTTACAGTCCTCTCTAATACTAATGAGGAAATAACTTATAGTTGACCTAAGAAAGGAGTAGACCAGTGATGGCTAACCTTTTGAGTGCCGCGTGTCAGTATCCTGTCGCAGTCGCAAATTTATCATAGGAATATTGTTGCGGGTTTATAACAGGAAATTGTTGCGGTTTTACAATGGGGGTAGTATTGCGGTCTTGTTGTGAGAAAAATAGCCACAGTATTTTTATTTGGAAAACTTGTCGCAGTCACGGATTTACAAGGAGAAATTTGTCATGAGTATGCTATGGGGGAAATTGTTGCGGATTTACTATGGGGAGAATTGTCATGATTGTGGATTTACAATAGGACTACATGAGAGTTCAACACAAATGCCGACCATGACACGTGTCAGCAAAAACGTCTCAGCATGTCATCTCAGACACACATGTCATAGGTTAGCCATCACTGGAGTAGACAATGTCTAATCATATGCATTTATTTTGAGGTGATCACTATATATTATTCCATTTTTATTGTTTTTTGTCTGGCAGGGAACCCTGAGGGATATTTCAGAATTGATCCAAATTCTGGTGTGATTACTATAGCAAAAACACTTGAACATCCTCTAAAGAACCATTTCACTATGACCATCGTGGCTTTAGACCAGGGAACACCACAGCTTCAAGATACAACATCTGTCAGTGTACATGTTAAGTCCTCTGACACTTCACCACCTAAATTCATGTCTGATGAGTATGTTGCGGAGATTAGTGAGCTAGCAGCAGTAGGATCCTTTGTAACCCTGGTATCCACCACTGGCTGGTCTTCCATTAGTTATGAAATTAGAGATGGAAACTCAGAGGGCATTTTTTACATTAACTGCTACACAGGAGTCATTACAACCCAAAATATGCTGGATTATGAGACAACCTCCTCCTATCAACTCAAAGTGCGTGGAAACAGTTCTTTGGGTTATTACAGTGAAACCATAGTCTTCATTTATATTATTGATGAGAATGACAATGCCCCTGTATTTTCCCAAATTACATACATTGGACAAATAAAGGAAGATGCAGTTATTGGTAGCATGGTAACTAATCCAGAGCTTACCCCACTGATTATACATGCTACTGATAATGATACAGAATCCAATGCTTTATTAACCTACCAGATCCTGGATCCTGAGGTTATGAGATACTTCAGGATAGATGAACGTGTTGGAACTCTTTTCACAATAGGTGATCTTGATTATGAGCATATAAAAGAGTTTACATTTATGGTACATGTCCATGATGAGGGCATGCCAAGCTTGTTTGCATCTACAAACGCAAAAGTAACAATACAGGTACAAAATATTAATGACTCACCACCTAGATTTCTAGTGGGCATATATGAGGTAAATATTTATTTGCCAGCCTACAAAGGTATGGAAATTCTGCATATGGTAGCTGAAGATGCAGATTCTATAGTACAATACAGTATCTACGAAGGAAATGAGGATAATGCTTTTTCTATTGACCAAAATATTGGTCTTCTGACATTGAATGATTCTTCCCTTTTGCATACACACCGGGAACTTTCTGTGAAGGCTTCGGATGGCTTGTATCATGACACTTCTTTGGTGAAAATTAATGTTACACAGATTCCAAACAGCAACTTAAAATTCAATGAGAATTACAACAAAGCGAAAGTTTTAGAAAATGATGCTCATGTTCAGGTATTGACTATAGTAGATGTGGTGGGAACCCATCTGAATGAACCACTTTATTTCACAGTCCTTACATATTCAGATTACTTTGAGATAAGCAGGTCTTCTGGAGTGCTTCAGACAAAAGGCTTCAGCTTTGATCATGAAATACAGGAGAAATATGAAGTTATAATTGAGGTAAAAGATAGCAGAAATCCACCGCGCGTTTCACAGGCAACAGTAGAAGTTCAAGTGGAGGATGTCAATGATAATCCACCAGAGTTCTTAAATACACCATACTATATTGTTGTAGAAGATGGACTGGAGCCTGGTGATGTTATTTTTCAGGTTACTGCCATGGATAAAGATGTTGGACAAAACAGTGCCCTGACATACTGGCTGGTGGAGGACTATAAGTATTTTAGGATTGATCCAAACCTGGGAGATATTGTTATGAACAAGCCCTTTGAATCTGAAGCATTGAACCAGTATGCACTAAAAGTTGGTGTTAAGGACCATGGACAACCACTATTGCAAGTTGAAGAGGAAGTTGTAATAATTGTTAGAAATAAATCCCAGCCCATGTTTCAAAGTCTTTATTACACAGTGGTTGTGCCTGAGAATATTCCAGTTTACACGCCAATTTTGCACATCCAAGCCCGTAGCCCAGAGGGGTTTCGTTTGATTTACAATGTCATGGAAAATGAGGCTCTTGTTTTTTTTAACATTGACTTTAAAACTGGAACATTAAGTATTGCAGGTCCACTTGATTTTGAAACTAGAACAAAACATATTCTAACAGTCAGATCCACAGATACAACATTAGGATGCTTCTCAGAAGCAAAAGTTACAGTTGAGGTTGAGGATGTAAATGATCATGCCCCAGTCTTTTCTCAGTTGGTCTATCTCAGTCATGTTATGGAAACATTGCCGCCACACAGTTCAGTAATTCAAGTGGTGGCATCTGATCAGGATTCTGGAAAAAACAAAGAAGTTTCATATCACATATTAGGAAACAACAAAGATGACATTCATGAGTTTTTCCACATAAACTCTGAAACAGGAGAAATCACAACAACCCGAGAGTTAGATTATGAATTGAAACATCTGTATCAATTTAAAGTCAGGGCAATAGACAATGGATTTCCCCCTCTTCACATGGATGCTGTAGTAATTGTTAATGTCTCTGATGTGAATGATAATCCCCCAGAGTTCAGGCAGTCACAATATGAAGCCAATGTCAGTGAGCTTGCAAACTGTGGTCACATTATCATTAAAGTTCAAGCTCTTGACCTGGATAGTACAGATTGTGCTAAACTGGAATATATGATTCAGTCTGGAAACAACCACCGACATTTTACAATAAACCAAACCTCTGGAGTAATTTCCAGGTCGAACATTTGTCGAAACAGTTTGAATTTATCATACCATCTTCAAGTTTCTGTTTCTGATGGAGTATTCAGGGCTTTTGCTCCAGTTTATATCAATGTCACCCATGCCAATAAACATAGCCCATCATTCCAACAAGATATGTATGAAGTTGAACTAGCAGAAAATGCAGATGTAGGAACAACAGTAATTGATGTGTTGGCAACAGATCCAGATGATGGACTGTATGGGTCTGTACATTATACAATAATAAACAAGCTGGCCTCTGAGAAATTTTCAATTGATGATAAGGGTCACATAGCAACTCTAGAAAAGCTTGACAGGGAGAATTCTACAGAGAGGGTAATAGCTATTAAAGTTATGGCAAAGGATGGAGGAGGTAAAGCCGCTTTCTGCACAGTAAAAATAATCTTGACTGATGAGAATGACAATCCTCCTCAGTTTAAAGCATCAAAGTACACACTCTCTGTACCATCTAACCTTGGTAAAGAAACTTCCATAATTCAAGTGGTTGCCTTTGATGCAGATGAAGGAATAAATGCAGATGTCACTTACTCAGTTGAAACATCCAATGAAGACTTCTTTGAAATAGATCCTTCTAGTGGTATTATCACAGCTAAGGAAAGCCTGTTAGGGTTAGAAAACAAAGCCATTAGCTTGGTGATTATAGCAAGGGATGGTGGACCTCCACATTGGAGCTCATTTGTCCCTGTGCATCTCCAGATTGTACCATCGGAAGTTCCTCTTCCAAAGTTTTCTGAACCACTGTATAGTTTCTCTGCACCTGAAGACCTTCCAACAGGTTCAGAAGTGGGACTGGTAAAAGCATTATCTGTAGAACCAATTATTTACAGTCTGGTTGAAGGAACTACTCCAGAAAGTAACAGAGATGGAATTTTTAGTCTCAATAAACATACAGGAGCCTTAATCATGAAAAAAGGAGTTGATCATGAAAAGACCAAATGGTACCTAATTGATGTACAAGCTAATTGTTCTCACCTTGGCAAAGAGTTAGTATCCCTAGTTCCAGTAAGAATCCAGGTAAAGGACATCAATGACAATAAGCCTGTCTTTGAAGCAGATATCTATAGAGCTTCCTTGATGGAGAACATGCCATCTGGTAGCACTGTAATACAAGTCACTGCAAATGACCAAGATACAGGAAATGATGGCATGGTAACATATAATCTTAGAGCAGACTCACCAGAAATTCAGCAGTTCTTCACTATTGATACTGAAAGTGGTTGGATCAGAACATTAAAGGAACTTGACTGTGAGAAGCAGGAAAAATATCGTTTTTTTGTTGTGGCCTCTGATCTGGGCAGGAAAGTACGTTTATCCTCAGAAACCCTGGTGGAAGTGACTGTGACCGATGATAACGATAACCCTCCTTACTTCATCTCTCAAGTTTATGAAGGATCTGTGACGGAGAACAGCAAAACAGAACAAATCATAGCTATCCTTAAAACTTGGGACAATGACATATCTGAGAGTAACAGAAAAGTCACGTGTTACATCACAGGTGAGCCCGTTTGTTCTATTGAAACTAGTTCATCAGGCTGGCAAAAATAGGGATTAAAAAATGAACCTTAAGGGCAAAATTGAATAAACTCGGAAAAGCAAATTTGAGCTTTTCTGAGCTTATTCCAGCGAGATCTCAGAAGCTTCTTGTGGTAAATATCGTGATTTTTTTCAATCAATATTTACTGACAGAAACTTTCGATTGAGTTTTTCGATAGAAAGGTAGTTATAATACTAATTTAACTATGGCTACCTTTCCATCAAAAAACTCAATTAAAAAGTTTCTGCCGGTCAATGTAGATCGATATTTACTGACTGAACAGCGAGATATACAGGGAATAAACTTGAAAAGGCAAAATCGGCTTTTTCAAGTTTAGTAAATTACACCCTTCAATTTGGGCGAAATTTATTAAACTCAGAAAAGCCGTTTTTGCTTACTTCGATACATACCGCGAGAAACTTCAGGGTGTTCTCCCGATTAAACTCAGAAAAGCTGAAATGACTTTTCCGAGTTTAATAAATTGTGCCCTAAGTTGCAACAAAGGCCTTGTGTTCTGCTAGTCTAACTTTCTTTCTTGAACCAAATGAGTCTGATTCCTGATACAAAACATGAGTCACTGTTAGGAATGCAGGCAAACTATCAACAAATCAACTTTTATTTCCAGGAAGAATAAAAATACTAATTTGCCTCAAAATAAGCACAATTTTAGGTTTAAAAAAAAAAAAAGAAAGAATCTCACCACAGGGATATGGTGTTGTCAATGAAATGGTGTCACTGAAAGGTGTTTTTTTTTAACCTTTGTAGTGGGTCTATCATCTGACCTTTCTAGGATTAGGCTTATCTTTGCAAACATATTATTGACTGTTTCTCATGAGTATCATTAACTTTATTAACCAGATGGAGATCCTTTAGGACTGTTCAGTGTTCATGAAGATGGAGATCAGTGGATCATTCAGACAAAGAAACCTCTGGACAGGGAAGAAGTAGAAAAACACTTCCTGCAGGTAACTGCATCTGATGGCAAATTTCAAGCCACTGCAAGTGTTGAGATCACCGTGCTTGACATAAATGATAACGCCCCGGAATGCCAGCAGGTGAGTGGCTATAGGGTGCTAGAGTGTAAATAACCACATTTGTAAAACACTGTACTGTTGTTTCTTACCTGAGATAAGCAGTTTCATAAACTTACTATGTGAGGACAGGGCCACAAAAGTAAATATGATTACCGTGCCTTTATCCAGCAGTAAAAGAACAGCAATATTCGCACATGCTGGTTTGGAGAGGAAGCACTGCAGATGTGGAGTCACCCTGTCAACTTCTTCACTGGAATACTTGCAATATGTTTTCAGTCTTCCAAAAAGGAAGTCAGCGGTGTGTACCCACATCTCCTAATTCCAATTGGTAGCAGTAGGCATGGGGTTGCTGAACTTTTACTGCTGAGTAATGCAAAGCTCTCTAAACCCCTAGTGTCCTGACATGAAAGTACAGCTTTCTGCTTTTGCACAGGTTTCTTTTCTCTAGCACTTTTCAGTTCACCAGGATATACCAAAGAAAACAAAGGCTTGTTTATAGCACCATAGCCGGCAGCTGATTACTTTATATTTTATTATACAGACTGCATTTTTGACATAACATGAGACTGGACTGCAGTGTTGCTGTAGCAGGGCATGGAAAAATACCTCTCATAAAAGAACAAAGTACTACAAGTTTTTCATAAGAATACATGAGTTTTATTATGAATCCTAACAGTAGTGTACTCACACGAGTTTATTAAAGATTCATCTTATATGATTTTTTTTTTTATCCAATCCAATGAGCATTTAAAATCTGATGGGATTATATATAATGTTGTGTGCACACTGTATAAAAGACTAGTTTATTAATGATAAATACATATAAAGAAATTGGGTGAAAAGAAGTGACTGAACAGTAAAATAAAAACAATTAAAACAATGAAACCAACCGGACATGGCAGGTAAGGAAAACTAATACAGACAAGTGTACTAGGTGGATTTCACAATCAAACAGTCAGAAAAATGTGTTTTAATGCTGTGTAGCGCAAGGAATCCCCCAGTAAAACGTCTAGAGTAAACTGTCAGTAAGTCCGAGAGAGCGGTGGAAGTAAATGATGCAGCCTAGCTCAATAGTAAGAAGAGCTTAGTAAGGCTGATTTCGGATGGCCATGTCGCGGGATGGATGCTGCCGGCTGCGTTTCACTCACAGGGTTGAGCTTCCTCTCGCGGCACCACTCTGACTGTTCAGTCATTTCTTTTCACCCAATTTCTTTATATGTATTTATCATTAATAAACTAGACTTTTATACAGTGTGCACCTGCGTACAGGAGTCCTCTTTCTCTGTTCATACCATATAATTCCATTCACTCCTGTTGGTTGCACCTGTTTGACTCCATTTTCATATTAGTTTGTGCTCACTACCATTTCACCTCCCCATTATATATAATGTTGACATTATGCTTCATACATTTATAGTTAATGGTCAAATACCAACTCAGTCCAAGAAAAAGAATTCTTTCTATAGTTATATAATCAATCTTGAGAGCGTGTAGGACTGACATTAAAGGCATTAACCACAGCTAAACTGGACTTTAACAGAGGCTTGAATAATGGTGGGCTCTCCATTGGAATTTGGTTATTTGGACTGATGGGATTGTAGCAGTAAGAGAATAACCTTCTCACTGGAAGGATCTTGTGAATATGGAAATATTCAAAGTATATATGTATATATACAGTATATTCCAGTGTATACTGGAAGTAATGGAATCACTTATTTCTTATAATGTAGTATTATTTAATTGCCAACATTCCAAACCAAAACAAAAAAAAAAAGAAGAAGAATGTGACTATGGTCCTTCTATGTAGACCACTCAAATGTGTGACTTTCCCGGAGGATCTGGACGGTTGGCAGGTATGGGATTAGACGATTCAATTTCCATTACATGTTGGTATCACTTACAGCCTAATTCACCATTGTGCGAAGTGAGCTACGAAGCCTTCGGCTCACTTCGCACATGATGTTATGCGCCCGCTTTTGTTCTGCACGCATTAAAGGAATTTCAGGGGGGAATTCACTATGTTCCGAAGTGAGGTGCGTAGTGTTCGCCTCACTTCGGAAAGACTGAAATGCGCATGCTGATGTCCTGCACACGGACATCAGCATGCACATTAAAGGGATTCCCCTCTCTGCGAGAGCGCTCGAGTCTCCTCGCTGGGAGAGGAATCCCTTTAATGCACATGCTGATGTCCGCGCACAGGACATCAGCATGCGCATTTCAGTCTTTCGGAAGTGAGGCGAACACTACGCACCTCACTTCGGAACATAGTGAATTCCCCCCTCAGTCTCGGTGAGAGCACTCGAGTCTCCTCGCCAGGACTGGAATCCCTTTAAGGCGCTCACTGATGTCCGCATGCAGGACGTCAGTGGGCGCATAATACCATTTGCGAAGTGAGCTGAAGGCTTTGCAGCTCACTTCGCACAATGGTGAATTAGGCTGTTAGTTTTTTAACATGTTGAATCTACATCGTTTAGTCTGTGAGGTTATGCTTTAAGGAACTTTCTAACATACCTCCCATTATTAGAAGTCGAAAAATGATTCATTCTTGTCTCTTTTTTTGTAAGCAATTCCAATTTTTGGACAAAACACACCCATTCTTGAGCAAGTTCCACTCCCCATAACAGGCAAGCTCATTTTGGCAGGGTGTATTAGACCAGAGGTTGTATTAGGATGCTGAATTGGGAACGCTCAGACTAAATTCTTCCGCTGAGGCCATCCATATTCTTGTCTCACCTCTGCTGTGAAAGCAATACCTTTATCCTTTATCTTCACGACTCCCAAGACAACATGCAGATGTTCTTTTGTCTCATCTCATTTGTAGTTCCATCAACGAGTGTCAGTAAGAGCACAGTAAGATCTCCCAGATAAGCTGCCAAGCTACATGTTTTCTTGTTTGATTCTATGGTTGTGTTACTTCTTTTGGCGAGGAGGAGACAGTCATGACTAGCTACCAGCATTATCACAGGCTCGTTCATCAGCTACAGTTAAAAATAAGTCACATTCCTGTTTCGGATGAACAAATACAATGCGAGATGTTAAGATAATTTTATTCTTCTCAGATGCTTTACACGGCAACAATTTCTGAGGATGCCCCTCCTGGACAGTATATCACTAAAATATCAGCCAAGGATGCAGATGCTGGCAATAATGCACAGCTATCATATTTACTTTATGGTCCTGGGAACAATCACTTTAAACTAGACCCTAATACAGGTAAGTTCCTTTCTTGTATTTCTAAGCAATAAAATATTTATTTTTCTTTGTGTTCACTTAAGACCAAAAAGCTTTAGATATGTTCTTTTCTAATGGACAACTAAGGGTAAAATTTAATATTTATAAATTTTCAGTTCCACTAATTTACAGAAACAAAAAATTACAGATTTATTAAAAGATCAATATCAGTTAATATTGATCTGTCAAAATTGGGCATATCGTACTGTGTTCAGTGCAGCCCCCCTTCCATTGCAGATGGGGTAAGCAAAGTGTGGGAAGGGGGTTGTGAGTGCAGCACAGTATGGGGGTGTTGTGGGTCAAGTAGCCCAGGGGAAAGGGGGGAAGGAAAGCAGCATAGAGGGGGGCAGCAGGGGAAGAAAAGCAGCAGGGAGGGGGACAGGGAAAACTTTACCTTTTAAGAATATTTTCTTTGTGGGCACATCCTAAGGAAACGGCCTGCGCATGCCTATGGGGATTATACAGGGCTGAGGGGCGCGCTTGAAGATGACATCCTAATAGGAGCGCTGAGGAGTAAGACGCCTGCACTCTGCTAGTACTTCTATGCAGAGGTGACGATGATCTGATTCTAATCCCCTGAGCTTCCACACAGAGCAGTGCACAGGGGATAAGAATCAGATCATTGGGCCGCCACTGCATAGAAGCACTACTAGCATACTAAGCAGTGCAGCAGGCTGAGAGTCTGAGAGTGGGATTATGCAGGTGTGTCAGTCATCAAGGATTGGTGGGGGGGCATTTCATTACTCTGCCTAGGGCGCAAAAAAACCTTGGCCTGGCTCTGTCCAGGAGTGTTACTCAGCTTTTTTGGGAGTTTCACCCATTACCATGCACTGTTAGCCTTTTAATTTTTCTGTTTCCACATAGATAAATGTTTTCCGCAAAGGCTTTTTTATTAACTAATTGTGTTTGTGTTGGCTTTACTTATTAGCCATTTCAATGTATTTAATAAATAATATTTTCTTCTAATTTAATTCTTGGTTGTGAGTGCGGGTTACAGCGTTTCTTTCTTCTACCCTTTTTTGTTTTTTTGCTTGTTAAATTATTGTTCACCCAGCACCCGCCCATTATTAGTTAATAGTGCTTCTGGGAGAGTAGTAGTGTGTCCTTCTGTCCCACCCCTGTTTACCTTAGTACATCACTATGTTTTACAGATATTTTCTGCCCATTGATTATTACTGCTTCTGCTTCTGCTTCTAGTCTACAGCACTTTGGACTGAGAAATGTCTGTGTTGAAACAATGGGTTATTCACTAAAGTCCAAATTGTTGTGTATAGGTAGGAATTTACCAGATAAAGACAGTCGCAATAGGCTGCAACTGTCACAGTTGTGTCTTTATAATGAGAATATTATATTGATATAATGAGAATATTATTTTGGGAAAATTGTCGCAATCTTAACTTTAAAAAATTGTCGCGACTTTACAATGGGGAAATTGTAGCAGATTTGCTATGGGAATCCGCTGTTTGCGAATTCGACAGTCGAATTTGCACCTTAGTGAATAACCCCCATTAATGTCTCCAATGAATATACAGGAGTGGCATGAATCAAATGATTTACTCAAAGCAAGAGTATGGAGAATAATACTGTATTTGTAAATGTAAAAAAATGTTTTTGTTAAACTATTGAGCTAAACTAGCTATGGAGAACCTATGGCACGCGTGTCAGAGCCCTCTCTGTGGGCATGCACGCTGTCGCCACCATTGCTCTAACAGCCATCCCGGTGAACGAGTGCTCCTTTAGTATAGGCTGAAGACCCAACCTGACAGTTTTCAGGTTGGAGCTGCTGCCTACACTGAAGGAGTGCTCACTCACCCGGAGGATCTGCTGTTAGATGTCTTTCCTGATGCAGGCATGATGATGTCACTCATGAGCGACTGCACTGTAGGGGAAGGAATTGATGAGTGACATCATCATTCTGCACTCTGTGCTGAAAAGGTTCGCCACCACTGGGCTAGACTGTTCAAGTGGTTTGTAGATGTAAATAAAAGCTTTCATCTATTTATCATCTTCTTTTAACAACCACTTTCAATGCTGCTACATTAATAACCTCTTTAATGTTTCATTAACAACAAAATGGACATTTTTTAGGAAAAAAGCACTTTCTAATTAATCTTTTAAATGCTTACGTGGACACATTCCCTGTTACTGTAACACATGACATTTCTCTGTTGATGAAGGAATGCAGTTTTCAGAGATCACATGGCGACTGTTCCTTTATGCTATCATTTTTGTGGTTGAAAGACCTTTCTATGAAGCAACACTTGCTATTTAGGTCAGAATGTGTCTGTAAATAATGCCCTTAAGCAAAATAAATCCAGGTAACACAATACATTTTGCATAAAATAAGGCCTTCTGTGAATCAGTCAGAATTATTCTCTTTAATGTTAAAGGGCAAGTTGAACTTTACAGAATATGGTATGCTAAATTTATACTGGTCTTGATTTAAACATCTGTTACCCCTAGTCCCCCCTGCCCTTCCCTTAACTTTAGTTCATAGTGGGTGGGTTATGATTTCAGTCCAGGTTTGACAAGGGCAATGACACAGATAAGGGGCTTTGGCTAGATAAGCAAAATGTTACTTACATCAGTGAAGACCTGTGTTATCAAATGCAAATATATCTATTCAAAACTTCTTTATACTCTAATATTTCCATGTGTATTTTATAGGTGAGCTGACAACGTTGGCACCTTTAGATCGGGAGGAGAAAGCATCTTACCACTTAACTGCACAAGCCACTGATGGTGGTGGATTGTCCTGCCAAGTGGATATCAATTTGTACCTTCAGGATGTAAATGATAATAGTCCAGTCTTTGCCATGAATCACTACTCAGTGACATTGTTTGATAACACTAGCGTGAAAACTCCTATTGCCGTACTTTTCGCTAGGGACCCTGATGAAGGTAGAGTGCCAAATTTTAATCTAATTCAGCTGTTTATATTCTCTACAAGTATTTCCATTTGTAAAAGAAAAAAACTAGTGAAACAAGTTGTCTAGAATTTTTTTTATTAAATATTGTCATTCTGGGAGGGTTAATCCAGTCATTCATAACAGCCAATCAATTAATATTTATGGTGCACAAACCATTAAAATGTAACTACTCATCTCGTTGCTAGGGGTTATTAGAAAGGGACATACTTTATCCATGTTACTCATATAAGCCATTCCTATTAGAGACTGGGTCACATGTGCAACTGAGAGGTCCACTACCAAGAGTGGTCTTAGGCCAGGTCTCTTTTGCAGCTGAACTGGAAAAATAGTATCCATTGTTTCCTGTGGTTTAATCCACACACACTATTTTGTTTTGCACCACAGATAATAATGAGCCTAATTAAAAACAGCTCAGCTATAAGCAGGCAGTGGAGTCCTAGTCTAACTGTGACACAGGATTAATAGTGGGATAACAGAGAAAAATCATTCCACCATATTCTTAGGATAGAGATGTTCTTGCTTCTAATTACATCTAAATTGTATTGTCCCAAAATATTCATTCTAAGCTATGCATGAGCACTCAAGCCATGCCACTTGCAGCTCTTTACATTAATTAGCCTGGGCATGCACACAATAAAGTGTCAGAGTGTGTCCATGTGCCAAATTCAGCAAGGCACTCTGCTCCTTGAATAGCGGACTAAATGACTTGATTTAGCAGTTATCTCACTGAAATGGGGATTGCAATCAAATTGCTAATATGCTATTCAATCTAAAAAGTAGATATTTAATTAAAGTTTTACATTCTTATTCATCTTACACTATTCATTGCGATTTACAAGTGCATGTCTGTTTTGAATTTTAGGTTTAAATGCAGAGGTCGTGTATTCTCTCCCCAAGTCTGCCAATGGCCTTTTTTCAGTAGAGGAAACCACAGGGATCACACGTTTAGAGAGGCCTCTGGAAGGTTTAGAAGATGTTGTTATTGAGCTTACAGCCTGTGCCACAGACCGTGGCTCCCCTTATCCACTCTCAGTATGTTTACCTATTACAGTGTCTGTAGTGGATCTAAGTTCTCACCGCTCCATGTTTGGGAGCTCTGAAAAAATAATAGATGTTCGAGAAGACCAAGCCATTGGGTCAGAGTTGATCAATCTGTCGGATCTCACACAGGAGAAAGAGAATACCATCAAGATGAAATATGACATCTTAAATGGAAACGAAGATGATGTATTTCGTCTTAAAGATGACTCGGGTAAAAAGCTGTCAGGATTAAAATGAAAATAAAGTATTGGCAAGGAATACTCATCTGCATGGCATATCTTAACTACCATCTTATGTTCAGTTTAAATATCATAGAGTAGACATAATCTTATTTCTACTGGCCAGCTACAAACTCCCTGCAGCTCATTCGATCTAATGTAGTAACACCAGTCAGGTGATATGGTGGAACATAAAACAAAACAATAAATGCATGTACTTTTAAAATACTTTCAGGTAGAAGGCTCTTACAAATTTTAAAATTCCCTGTCTCAGCTATAAGTACACCCTTCATAAACAGAAAAGGATGTGGGAATACAAATTTTATTGTTGGTTTATTTAGGTTCATGATGCAGTGTTAATATATACATTTTAATTTATGACTGATGATGATTCATTATGTGACAATACATTAACAGGGCAATTCATCAATAATGCAACAGTTTACAGAGGCCTAGTAACCAATGGCAACCAACCAGAAGTAATCTTTCTCTATACAAGTGAATTCTAAGAGCTAATTGGTACCTATGGGTTATTAGACCTATGGAAATATAAAATAAATTAATTAATTAAACAAATAAATGGAATCATCTCTCCTTAGTATAACCCAGAGGTCGGCAAACTTTGCACAGGAGGGAGCCATTTCGCTTCCTCCTACACTGGGGAAATTTTTTACGGAGCCGCAAAGGGGGAGGAGTGCACGCTCCTGGTCACATGATCTGCCCACAGCCAATCAGAAGAGGGGTCGGAGGTCATGGGCGGGGCTTGGGAGATGCGCTCAGAGCCATAACAAGGCAGCTGAAGAGCCACAGTTTGCCTACCCCTGGTATAACCTATTACTATAATACATTTAATTTACATTTACTATTTATCTTGAAATTATGTTCCTGAAAACTAAAAATATTCAGCTTAAAATTAATTATGGAAAAGGGAAAAATCACAAAATGATGGTCACAGTTTCAGGCTTTCTGAAGCTGACCATGTTTCACCTTTGCACCCAGATACTGTTTACGATGACAAATGGCATAACATACTGCGGTCATCTCCCAACTGCCCCAATTATCTCACCCTAGTTTGAAGATTTCAGTTCTGAGAATTTTCCCTTTTAGATAAAAAAAATATTTGGTCAAGGGAACAGTCCTTCTTGTATGACAAAGACAGGAATCCTTTTAAATAAATACATCAGCATTTAAAATCTTTTTACTTTAGAGCAAATGTAACTTTCTGTATTTATATTTATGTTTAATTTTATTTATTTTTAATTATTTATCAGACTTCAACATTCTCTTTCTTTTTATAAACAGGTACTTTGTACTTAAATAAGGTGTTGGATTATGAAATTCGTCAAAAGTACTACCTGTCCATAGAAGCCACAACAGATAGTTTTCTTCCATTAAGTGATGTTACTCTCTTGGTTATCAATGTTGTTGATGTGAACGATCATGAGCCAATATTCAGCCAGGAAGAATATGAAGCAGAAATTATGGAGAATGTTGTAGTGGGAGATTTTGTTCTTACGGTAAGAGATTCCAAAGTACGACCTTGATCATTCTGGTGATTATTATGTATTAAGAAATGTTTCTCTTCGTTTGAGAATCAGTGGAATTCCTTTTATGGTCACCTTTTACAGGTATCAGCTGTTGATCAAGATGGACCAAACAATAATAAAGTTACATATACCATAGTGAAAGGAGACCCATTAGGTCACTTTTCAGTACACCCTGAGCGTGGGGAAGTGAGAGTTCTGAGTCTCCTGGACAGGGAACAGGTGAGATGTGTTTGTGCTTTGCTTCTTTCTGAATAGTTATGTTCCATGTATTGAGGAACCTGTCAATTCTGAAAGTTTTGTATTTTTGGTTTATTATAATAATAACAGAAATATTATGACTTACAGTATATTATTATCTTGGTCAGATGTATATGACAACAGTCTGCTTTTAAGATATTAAAAAAAAAAGTCAAATCTTTTTTTGAATGAATTACTCAAATATCACACAGTTTGTTTGCTTTTTTTTACAGTAGTCTATTGTATGGCTGACAATCGATTGAAGCCATAAATCAATGTAATTGGTCACTTAATGAAACAGCTTGAAAGTTTTGTATCTCTGCTATTACAATGAATGGAAGTTTCTTATTAGTCACTCAATAATCTTACAGCATGCTGTAAATTGAAACAACAAGGATTATTTTAAAAGACTGTTATTTCACGGAGCAGTGTATTGTTTCACTAACACTAAGGGGGTTATTGGCTTAAATCCGAATAGTCGCATAAAACTCAGAATATGTGTCTATTCAACACTTACCAATATTCGCGTATTGAGCAAACTCTGCGATGTGGCATGATAGACGTGCACTTATGAATCTCTTTGCATCACATTTTGTGCATGTGTGTGCACAGGTAATTCGCCTATTGACCAAGTGGCAGAGTCTGTGAAAGTGGTGAATTAGGACAGGCACAGTGCTCTGAATTCACCTGTTTGACTTCGCTACATCTGAGTGGCAAATTAAGGGGTTGATTGCAGGGCTCCAGTGTTGCATAAGGCAACTATTCATTCAAATCTGACAATAAAGACAGCGACCAAGTGACAACATAACCTAGGGACAAGGTGACATAAAAATAAATGTAATATTAACTTATACAGTATATGGTTAGTGGGATATGGTGAAGATGACATCAAAGAACTTCACTATTCGAAGTATTACAGTACTCTGCATCCTGCTACTATTCGACTGACTATGCCACAGTACGCACTCACCATCATTCATCGCCATTTGCTTGTTTACCAAGCTTATTTGCCACTTAGTCAATAAGGAGAAGCGACTTCACAATTTCCCCAGCGTAGCATCATGGATTGACGGAAAGTGAATATGACATGCACATTCACACTTTAGCCAATAACCCCCTAAGAGATCTATTCACTAAAACTGATCAACAAATCATTACTTAAACGACACAAGATATTTTACTCTCAGAAATCACTAAACCAGTTTTTCAATATTTTAAATGTTTTTGAAAGTATTTCTAGAATGGCCTCATTTATAAAGCTATGACCAGCTAAAAACAGATTTCATTATTAAAATAATACTGACACATCCAAATCAAAGAGCAGATCTTATAGAAAGCATAGTCCAACAAATAAACAAAAAAGGGTTATTTACCTGGGCAGCCATGTTTGATTTAAATCTTTCTGCTGGCGCAAGGCCCTCTGGGATTTGTAGATCTGCATTGCTCTACAGCAGCGGTTCTCAACCTGTGGGTCGCGACCCAGGCGAGGGTCGCGAGGCCATCCCACGGGGGTCGAGAACCGCTCCGGCAACCGGAAGCACCCGCAGGAATCCTTCTTATAAGGGTTCCTGCGGGGTGACGTCGGCTGAAAACATCACCACGTGATGCGCGACGTGATGATGTTTCGGCCGTCACCACGTGACGCGTGTGATGACGTTTGGCCGAAACATCATCACGTGTGGCGCGGTGACATCAGGGCCGGGGGTCGCCACCCCCAAAAGGTTGAGATCCGCTGCTCTACAGCACTTGCAGTCTTACCACTCAATATACAGGGAGAAAAAACATAATACAGATCTAAAATTAGCTAGAAATGAAAGCTTGCATGAACTCTCAAGCAGCGGTTTTCCATAGCAAATCAGCAACCGCAACAATATTGCTATAGTAACATTGCGACTGTGACAATATCCTCATTATAACAATGCGACTGTGACAGTAGCTGTCTATTGCGACTGTCTTTCGCTGGCAAATTCACACCTTTATGCAACAATTTGAACTTTAGCCAATAATCCCAAGAATTATATATAGCTGATGCAGCTGATGCATTCTGGGCCCTTAAAAAAGTATGTTATGTCATTATGGGATATGTACAGATCCTAAAAACCACATTTTCTAAACAATATTCAATATTCTGATTATTCACATAAAATACAGTGTTCTTATTAACTGATATGATTGCCGCTTCATTAAATCCGTTTGGGCTTTGGATTTTCTCTTCTTGATTGGAATAAACTAGTAGTATTAAACAGCACAAAATTAGGATTGCGAAAACACAGTTTTTTGTTAAATATAAACATTTCCTTAAAGAGACGGACATGTAAAATTGCCAAGATTAATGAGTTTGCAAAGCTTCCTCTTTTAAACGAAACATTAAGGGGGTTATTCACTAAGGTGCTAATTCGACTGTCGAATTCACAAACAGCGGATTCCCATAGCAAATCCACTACAATTTCCCCATTGTAAAGTCGCTGAAATTCTTTAATGTTAAGATTGTGACAAATTTCCCATAATAAAGTTGCAACTGCGACAATATTCTCATTATAAAGATGTGACCGCGACAGTAGCAGCCTATTGCGACTCTCTTTATCTGGCGAATTCGCACCTATACGCAACAATTCGGACTTTAGTGAATAACCCCTTGGGTTTCCACAGTCCAGTGCTGCCTAATGCTCTCACAATGAAGCGTATCTCTTCTCCTATGTGAACCTCTGCAGTCCTCTTCACTTCCCGTTCAAACTCCATTATGTGAGCATGCTCAGTAGCAGTTTCACATCAAAAGTCTGCTTCTAAGCATGCTAACCTCAGTGAGGCTGAACAGGAAGGAGGAAGGGAAGAGGAACGCACAACAAATCAGAAGAAACCAGCTTCATTGTGAGAGCAGGAAGCAGCGCTGAGCCCATTCTGTAAGTATCTTCCCCTTACTACTCTCTTCTTGAACAAACATTCCATTACTTCTTCTTTAAGATAAAAAGAAATACCTAAGACCTCAGTACTTCTTGTAAGTCAGGCTTATCAGATACGATCAGATTTGTGTTACAATCAGAGCTCTTACACGCTAAACCAAATACTTTTCATTAGAATGGCAGTGTCAGTATTATCCGGCTAAAATGCATCACAGTATTTCTTGTACAGCTGGGTAAATGGGTGTTAACTAGAATATTCTGTCAAAGATCCAGCATTGTTCATCTATGTAATGTTACACAACACACAAGACAGTAAAGCAAATAGAGATTAGACTATATGAAAAGAAGTTGTTTTATATAATACCCTGTCTATATCTTGACATTCACAAAAGCCTTTTAAAACCTATTTACTTCCAGAAATCCAGCTATTCTCTGGTAATACGTGCCGCAGACAATGGCCTACCAACTCAATTCAATGAAGTATCCGCAAGAGTCTACTTGTCAGATGTGAATGACAACCCCCCCATGTTCTCGGAGTCCAATTACAGTCTAGTAGTTCAGGTGTGGTAACAATCTCAAAATGTTCTTTCCAGGAATTTCCTAAAGGAATACTATGGCAGCATAAATAACATGTCATAAATTAACTGCTCCTTGCCACGACGTGGGACATAGTGTTTTGATAACAGTCCCTGACCCTGGCCAAAACGTTGACGGATTATATGATTTTAAACATGTTTCATCTTTAATATAAGTATGAATTCGAGTCTCCAGAGTGATTTGTTGTTTTTTCTGCTGTGCGCGTTCTTATATTTTTTTGTATGATTAGCACCCGGAGATGAGTCAAGGTATCTTTTATAGGTTGTATTGATTCTTTATGTAAGATATACATCTATAGCTATAAACATACTTGATTACTAAAGAAGTTAGAGACAATAACAGCTGTACTATCGTGCTCTTATAATTACTATGTGATACCAGAACATGGCTGTTTGTTTGTATGTATTTAAAATTGTGGCATTGATCATTTTATGCAGGATGGGGCCCCAGTTGGTACCACTTTGGTGAAGCTTGTTGTGACAGATAATGATTCTCCAAGAAACGGTCAACCCTTCCATTTCAATATCACAGGAGGAAATGATGGCAATACCTATCAGATTAATCCTGATGGTGTGTTATCTACCTCTTCTGTTCCAAACAAAGCAGCTAAAGACAAGTATCTCCTAGAGATCCAGGTATGGCAATGTATCATTGCCAAAACTACTTTCCCCAACTAATATAATATTGCATGTTTGATGTAAATATCTATTTCTTGTTTTCCATGTTTTTCTGTCATTTTTATTTCTTTTGACTTCCTTCTAATTACTGTCTATCCAAAGATAAGTCTATTACTATCCAATACAGATTCAGAAAGGATATGTAAATTAGTAATTGTCTTTAGCAATTGTCTATATGCTATCATATGTCAATCATAGCAGAAGAGACAATGTAGTTATGCTGATGAATTCTCTTTAGTAATTGGATCTACTACCATTTGTCAACCAATAGCAGATGAGACAATGTAGGCATGCTTATTAATTCTCTTTAGTAGATGCATAGGTATTACTTTGCAACATAGTTTATAAGGCTGAAAAAAGACACAAGACCATCCAGTTCAGCCTATTTTCATACAATGTTGCAATGTAAATCCAGAGGAATGTTTGCCATATCATTTTTACATTGTTTGTCTCAGAGCAATTTTTACATGATTTTGGAATTTACTCCTCATAATGGTTTCTGCTATGTCAGGAGTAGAAGAACTATTTTTAGCTAAATCAAACTTCAAAAATGTGATTTTGTAACAGATAAATACCACTAGTTTGAAAATTCATCAAAATCAAAACTTTATTGGTGAAAAATGTCAGTATCAAACATCTGCCTTGGCAGAGCCTTTGCTTTCACCATATCAGTTATGGTACATTAGTCATTAGTCTTTTTTTTTAATTAGAATGTTAGCTCAAGAATTATTGTGGATAAAATTAAGAGTGTACTAATTTACTTATGGATATCCTTGGTTTCTAGGTAATGGATAATGGTATCCCCCACCTTTTCTCCTCTACTTTTGCCAGCATCCAAGTAATTGATAAAAGTCGTTTCTCTCCAGTTGTGCTACCCTTAGAAATATTGATAACCACCAGTGAGGCAGTTTTCCATGGCACTGTTCTTGGAAAGATGCATGCCACTGATCAAGACCCTCACGATGTTTTAATGTTTAGTTTGGCTGAAGAAGAACGCAAAAAGGGACTATTTTCTGTAGGCAACACAGATGGCAAAGTTATGGCACTAGGAAGCCTTCAACAAGGATATTATCAATTTAATGTTACAGTCAGTGATGGCACTTTTTCATCATCGACCCCAGTCCATATTTATGTTTGGTGTTTCAGTGAAGAGTCCCTAAAATCTTCTCTGGTTCTTCGCTTTAAGAACTTGTCACCAGAAGAGTTTATAGGAGACCACTGGCGTAATTTACAGAGGTATCTTGGGAACCTGCTTAAAATAGACAGACAACAAATTCAGATGGCTAGCCTCCAGAAGGACCAGGAATCATCTTCTCTGGACCTCCTTTTTTTGGTCAGAACAGGTCAAGTTCATGTAAACAATCCCTCTGTTATCGCTGAAAAAATTGAAAGATCGGCTTATGAGTTGAGTCAGTCACTTGGGTTGCAGATAAAGAAAATGTTTTACTTGCCCTGTCAAGATTTTCTATGTCAGAATCGGACCTGTCAAGAAATCATTTATCTAGATCCAAACATATCATCATCTTATAGCACTGCCCGGCTCAGTGTTATTACACCACGACACAGTCTACAGCAAACCTGCACTTGCAACAGTATGTACATCTTTTCTTTATTCTTTTCTGATATACAATGACATAATATCAGTTTCTGAAAAATTCCCATTTGGATTGAAAGGGCAGTTATTGAAATATGGCACTTATAAAAATGTTATCTTTGAAGCTGAATTAATGTAGTTATTGCTTTATATCTTTTGTATCTTTACTGATAGCAGTCATGTTTTGTGTTTGTTAAAGAAACCCCACCCAATCCCAATCTATTCTATGGACCTTTGGATAATATATATTCATTGAGTGCCTGAGTAAGGCAAATTTTAAAGTTTATTATCATATTTTCTTGAATCCATTTGGAATTTTAACAAGCACTGATTAAATATACCGGTATTTAGCAGTTGTAAAGGCATTTGGAGCATTTTTCATTACAGTCTTGTACTTAAATCACACTTCTAAGACTTCAAACCAATATTTAAAAAAAAACTTATGGGACCCATGGTCCCAAATCTCCTAAAAGGCACATAAAAGGACAAGAAGGAAATATGTGTACTTTGATTGTGCAGTCATTATAAAAATTGTCATCTTCGAAGCTGAAGTCAAGATTTTTTTCAGTGACTGGTATTGCTTTTCTCTTTGCTACTCTCAGCCATCTTTTATGTTTTTGTGCTTTTTGGTGCAATTCATGAAAATGTAATCTCTAATGTTCTATAGAAAATAATAGGACAGAGGTTTTTTTTTTGTTTTTTTTTACATGATAATTATAAAGTGGTTGCAGCCAGCAATGGAACAAACAGTATGTGAACTTCTTACCCCAGAGGGGCATATCTGGAGTAGTGCCAGCCTCCTAACTTTCCCCTTTTTCCCATCCTATCTGTCTATGGCAGGAAGTCACCATGTCACCATCCCCGTTACAGTGGTGCCTACTACTCCACTGCATCATCA
>WMED01000152.1:7491-42325 GCA_019650415.1 Pipa parva
TAGAGACCAAGTCTTTCCGAAATGGGAAAGAAGAAATTTGATGTTATGATCTGTGTTCTTTCAGATTAAGAATTTGAGAATTCCACCGCTGAGGGAATTTTTTTTAATGACTTAGACACCTAGTGTGAAAGAGTGGGCACATGAAAAGGTCTGCAGTTGGAGAGATAAGTTTAAGTCATGGATGGAAATTTTGCGGTGAATGAGCAAAGGGGGAACAATGATGTAAATCTCAACAGTGATACTCAGAGTCTATAATGTTCATCAAGCAGCCAGAAGAGGCTGTGTTCTTAGCTGATAAGATTACTGCTGCTGACAAAATCCACCTGATGGTTCAATTGAAGTCTTTCTACCCTTCCTTAAAAATAGTTTAGAGTGAAAAGCTTTACCATTAAAAGCAGCATGTAACAGTTATCATTGGGATCGTTCTATACCATGCCTGGGAAGACATGAAGCATCTGGAATCTTTAATGCAATACTGATAACAAGACATGTCTGGGCCTCTTGCCCAGTTGCACACATACACTGGGCTGGTGTCAGCCGATTCCACTGTGTTTAGAATTCAGAAGACATGAAGATTTATTTTAATCATTGGCATTCCTTCAACAACATTCTGACCACAAACAAAAGCTGACAGTTATGGGATTATTATGTGGATGCTTGAGATAAAGTCAACCAATTTATTTAACTTACAACCTTTTAGTGTCATCAGTGCTATACAAAAGTCTCCTGACTTTCCACTGAGATATGACACATTGTAGGATACAGATTCCTGGGTCATTATTAAATATGTTTATCATTTTTAGTTAGAGGGAATTTTAGGAGAATTCATCATTGGGACAATCTTTTCAATCTAGTATCCCCCTACCAACCAATCAGCTGTTAGCATTTTTCTGAGATAGAGGGAACTAAAATGATAAAATACAACCTCTGAATAGTTGCTATGGGTTTCTAAACCTTTATAAAAGATTGCACTTTGAATTACATTCTTTTTTACATCCCAATTATTTTGCTATCATCGATGGCAGATCAAATAATTTTGAAAAACAATCACAATTTGAAGACTTCCATTGGCTTTTTCCAACTGTTTACCACTTTATGGGATAATGTAACCTCTTTACTGTTTTTTAATACCTTCTGAGGGGGATTTTAAAAAAATAACTCAATGCTGGAGAAATGCAATATTTTTAATATTTGCTTGCATCAAGTATTAAATAAGAAGCTTTTATTACCATATCATCAAAAAGTTTTCGATTAGTTAAAAACCTTTATAAATATACCTCTAAAAGACTCAACTACTACAGCTTACAAACCATCTTTAATGTAAAGAGTTTAGAATATGTAATTTCATTAGATATCTACAAATGTGAGTGTTAGACCATATAACCGAGATCATCACCAGCATTAAATAAGGGGTCCATTAAATGCGATGGAAAGTTTGGATAAAACATTATTTATATTTGACATGTATACATATTGAAAGCCAACCTAAACATTACAATGTAAAAACAATTTTGGGATCAGTAGTACTTGATTAAACAGTCCTGCTCCCCCTCCCACTCTGTGTACAGACTCTTCCTGTGCAGTGCTGATAAGCCACGCCCCTGAGTGACATCACGACCAATACAGAGAGACAGAATTCCTCCTCCCCCCCTCCTATCTGAAAAAACTGTTTATAACCCTGAGCATGTGCAGATAAGACCTGTCCGACTGCCTGTGCGATCGGCTGAGGAAAGAGGGGTAAAGGAGAAGAGGGGGTATGGCTAGCTCCATGCACGGAAGCCATTTACACAGACAAAGCACTTACAGGGGGATATTGAGCTCTGATGAGTTAAGGGGTGAGTCAGGAGTTTAATTGATTTATTGCTTGACAGTAGGTAAATAGAACATTATTTATATACAGGGTTTACTTAACCTTTAATTTATATACAAAAAAAAATTTTGCAAAGTTAACTTTGTATCATTCACTTGACCTAATCATAACAAATAATACTGTTAAATGATACAGACATAAACAGTATGGCAGCTCCAACTTCATTTTTACCTTTTCAGTTTATTTCATCATTTATCATTGCTTCCCAGCATTATTTTTCAATTTATTTGATTTTTCAGTTTATATAGGATGAAAAAGAAATTGTTTATATTGAGAAAATATTGATATTGATAAATATTGATGTGTTGAAACTGCCACACTTTGCAGTGTATTAATGTGGTTCCCATATCATTTATATCGATATTGATATTCCTTTTCCATGCAAAAACTAATTTGACTGTGGCTTAAATGACTGGAACACCTCCATAGGGAATAATGAGTTTTCAGGAGCATTAAGCAGGGGAACACTTTTGGACAAAAAAAATTTGACTCAATGACTTTATAAGAAACAAGAGAATATTGGTTTGCTCAATCCCTCACTGCGACAAAAAAGTAAACATAACGATATCATGTAGACAAAAAAATCGAGGTGCACTATATAGGAGCCAAGCAGACATAAGAAGAAAATAAAGTGCACTCACTCGATTAAAATCAGAGAAGTTTAATCCAAAGTTGCATAAAAATATCCATAGGAAAGTTGCAAATGATTAAAACCATCAGGATGCCATATGGTCATCCCCTTTCTCTGATTTTAATCGAGTGAGTGCACTTTATTTTCTTCAATGACTTTTTAATTCAGTGAAAATTGTAATATCTAGATATTGCCAATATTTCACCAGCGCTAACAGAGGCTCTTTAGACTTAGGGGGGAAATTTAATATACTCAAAAAAAGGCCGAATTAGCCTTTTCAAGTTTATCTCAAGTACATCTCGGCTGTTCGTTTGGTAAAATTCGCTACATATTTTCGAATTGATATATTTACCGACTGAAACTTTTCGATCAAATTTTTTGGATGGAAAGGTAGCCATACTTTACATTAGTAGTATACTTTACATTAGTAGTATGGCTACCTTTCTATTGAAAAATTCAAAAAATTTGGTTAAAAAATTGGATTAAACTCAAAAAGTTCTCTTTGTGAATTTGTGTTAATCTCAGTTTGGCACAGAGGATCCAACAGATGACACTCCCATATTTTACATAAATTCTTATGGACAGCTGGTTTTCTGAAGTGTTGCTGAAAAGTCACCAGGTGTAATGCTAGTGTGACCCTGGGCATAAGGTTTTGCAAACAGAAAAAGTTAAAGAATGTTCAGTGGGGCAGATAAAAACATCTGGGTTTATTCTGGCAACACCAGACCCCTTCCATTATCCTAGATACTGGTATCAAGGTATCATTAATATGTAGTATTTCTTATTATATAATTTTCAGATAATGCACAACAAGTTACTGGGCATATTTATTTTCTGTGTTCTCTGTTAGAGCCCTACCGTGCTTTCTGCCAATTCTATACTGTAACAAGGAGATATTAGCATCAGTTCTGAAGGTGGTTGATTGTAGACGGTGGGTATCAAACTCACTGAAAATGCTTAGAAAATGTGGTGACAAAGTGCCAACAGGAGCTAGGAATTGTCTGTCATGCAAAAGAATGCCAAAACAATTCTTACAATTTTAGCAACTTTTCTCAGAAACAACATTGGTGTCCAAAACACAACAAGCTGGTGAGATTGTCCTTTGCTATATTAATTAATGACTATTGCTAGTATGTTGTCATTAATATACTCTCTCTTAAACAGATCATTGTAAAGATGACATCACTTCCTTTCACCACTACTATTCCCTACCTTTTCTCAGAAACTGTCATCATCTTCGTGACAATACACAGTCCAATAAATATGTAAAATTGACTTTGTTACAATACAAGCATATTGTTGCGATTGACTCTTTAATGAATAACCCCAATAACAAGTCTTATTGAAAAGGCCACAGGGTAATCAGTAAAGCTCTCTGCTGACTCTACATTTGCAGAATTTCAAACAAGCAGGGTATAAACAGGCAGGTATTCTCCATATATACGGAAGCTCTGTTTGCCATAGCCAATTTGGTTAGATCATGAAACATATTTAAATAAGAAGATGTATTGCAATCATCTTGGCCCTTTAGAAGGAGATTGAGAAATCAGATTAGGTGAGTCATGCCCGAAAATGTGAAATGCACAAAGAATGTGCTCAGTGTCAAGCAGATTTTTTTTTTAGTTCCCAGCAATTCTAATAATGTTTTCCAATATAAGAACTGGCAGAAAGGCTACAGACAATTTATAGCATTTATTATGAACTATTAAGGAAAATTTAAGGAGGAAACATTATTTTTTCACCTTGAAAAACAAACCTGAAAATATCCTATGTAAGACAAGAAAATTGATTATGCAAATTTCAATAATCTGGAGTGGCCCAAGTTTTATGATAAATCTAATCTAAAATAGTCAAAATCTAATCTGAATTGGCCCAAGTCTTGTGATAAATATAATGTGGAGTGGCCCAAAGTGTTGTCCAGTAAATACCAAAGGAAAGCAACAGAATGGTCCTTCCATCCAAGGAACAGAAGCATCAGAAACAAAGACAATTGCCATTTGGACTGAAATGTCAGTTATTCATATGCAGTAACTGAAAACATTTTATTATTTAAGTTAAATTCCTGATCTTAAATTACATTATTATATTCATCTTTTATCTGTTGGGGTATATCTTCTAAAATTCCATAGAAAACAATAAACAAAGCAGGAGTTGTGTACAAATAAAGGGTGGCAGCAACCAGCAAAGAGGAAAAACAAACACAAACCAATAACAAATCAGTGTTTTTTTTAACTTCAAAGTACTGAACTGCATTCCAATCCAAATAGATTTTTTTTTTCTTTTTTGTTACTGGTCGCCTTCATTTGTATTAAGGATCATTTTGGCCTTTTATATTCGCTTTTCAATGATAATTTTCAGTTCACTGGATTCTTCTGATTTTTTAAAGGACTAGTAAAAAAATTGGCGATATCTGAAAAAGATCAATATCGATAAATGTTCTTTATGCGAATCCCCTTCCATAGCCTATCAATATCAACTCTTACGACTCTGGCTAAACATGGCCAGCCTATAGCACTTAACAGTTTTAGAAATTGACGAAAATAGTGATATTGATTTATTGCCCAAATTTCACCAGCTTTAACATGTTGAAAAACTTTTGAAATGTAATAAATACCCCCAAAGCCTTAAAAAGTCATATTTATCAAAGAAAACTTTGTACCTGAGCTGTTTAAGTTAGGCTCATTGGTGTCTATGGTACTAAACATAGCAGCTTGTGTGGATTATCCCACAGGAAACAATGGATAATATGTTTCAGCCCAACTACAAAACAGCTACTGTGGCTTTAAAGTGTTAAAATACATTCTTAACGGATATGTTAAATTCTCCTTTTCCTTAGAGTATAGAATAAGGTACATTTCCAATAAAAAGTTACAGAAATATTCATCTTCATTATAGCTCTGTTTAAATCTGCCTGTACATGAGGAAGATGTGACTTTAGTTCTTTCTGTTTAAGCAATATTTAAATAACATTTACTCCTTGCAGACTGTGTTCGGTGATAAAAAGTATTAGTTGAATATGCCAACATTATTTAGTGCTTTAAGGTTTGTAAATGATAAGGATGTGGGACAAGAGGATTATAAAGTAATTTCAGATAACTACAGGCCTTGAACATTTTATCACACTGACAGAGACAGATTGATTGAACGAGACTCAAACTATATTAGCTGGAAACATTT
This sequence comes from Pipa parva, assembly GCA_019650415.1. Taxonomy (NCBI): domain Eukaryota; kingdom Metazoa; phylum Chordata; class Amphibia; order Anura; family Pipidae; genus Pipa; species Pipa parva. The sequence continues at coordinate 13,170 of WMED01000152.1, forward strand.
ATTCACAAATGAACAGAATCAACTAATGAGGTACAAACGATAATAAGCATGAAAATATTAATGGAATTATGAATCCAGAGGAAGTGTTACTAAAAATATATTATAGTAAACCTTAAAGATATATACTCCATTACAATGGAATAATCTGGTTTAGAAGGTCCATGACTCTAGTACTAACTTGGACTTTAATGTTACAATCTGGCCTCCAACAGATATTTGCCTCAATAATCACTGTTAAATAAATGCATTTCCAGTATATTTGATTTACTAATATCCATCTCTTTTCAGTTTAGAAGCACTTTCTTTTACAAGCTTCTTCTCTCTTTCACCTACTTCCTGTTCAGCAGTTCAGTTTGAAATCTTTAGTCGGGATTTGAACAGGCTTGAGAATTCTGAGTAACCAATCAGAATTTTGCAGGTGTGTGACCTCACTGAGATGCTGTCCACCTGCTTCTTTATGATTGTTTTCTTCAGAATCTTCATGCATGAGGAGGTCAAGACAGTGGCATGAAATTTCAAACTGATCAGCTAAAGAGGAAATAGGGAGAGAGGGGCTTCTATAAGAAAATGTCTATAAATAAAAAATAACAATAAGTACATAATTTCTATTTCAAAAATAATATATTTAACAGTGGCAGTTACATATCAAATTTCTGTTGGAGACTGGAGTGTTTTTTTAACTTGGTATTTGTCATTGTAAAGTACTATACTTTACGCACTTACACCAATTCAAATGAGACAGTAGCAGGGAAAGTGTAGGTATTTTATCATGTCAATGGAAGCTATTTATCCATGAAATGTTTCCTCTCCACAATCTACTTGTAAATTGGGTTCTTCTCCAGAAAGTATACATCAGATTAACCTAGGTTGTGTGTTGTGCATTACTTGGTGCTCTAAAGCCTCCTGTATGATCTTGCATACCTCTGGTGTTTGAGGTTGCACAATCCCTCCAGTGAGGCTCTCTGGTGTGTGCAATAGCCAGGACCAATGTCCACAATGTCTACCACAAAGCCTGCAGTTGTGAGAATTACCTCATTACAAGGGTGGTTGTATCAGTCTCTTATCCATTTGGCAGTTCATAATAGCCGATAATGAAGGCTGTCTTATTTACACTTATCTAGACACAATGCCCAGGAAGATGTCACTATTGCATCACATAAACAGAATAACAAATAGCATTGTAAAAACCACAATGAATATCATTTTTTCACTAGGACATTACACTCACCCCCTGCAATGAAATGACAGAAAGGCAATTTATCAAATGGCTTAAAACTTCCACATGTAAACCCATAATACAGGAGTAAAAAGTATCAAAGGGATTCACCAGCAGGGGCAAACTTTAGGGAGGTCTAGTAACCTATAGCAAGTTAGCAACCAATCATAAATAGTCTTTTATTATTCTTGCTTCCTTACACCAGAGAACTCTGCTGATTAGTTGCCATGGGTTATTAAACCTCTGTAAAGCTTGATGCTGTTGATAAATTCCCTGAAAATATGTGAATAAATTAGTAATCTGTACCGAAGTACATCTAGTCATGTTCAGATTGACTAGATTGTACTATGGTTTAGGGTGCTTTTTTTTTTTTTTTAATGAGAAACATTGCAAAAATGCAGTTCTTCAGCACTCCAGTTTTTATTCACCTCATGCACTGATTTTCACTTTCTTCTAATATTGAGCTGTGAGCATTTTATAAATGATATTGGGACAAATGTTCAATATTTACTCCTTTTAATACATATGTGAATATCCTATCCCCAGTTTAACTGGAAAATAAATGTACGATTGTAAAAATTGTTGCTGGTTTTTGTTGAATAAAATGATTCTGTTTAAAGCAAGCTGACCAAACTCTTTTAACATAATGTGCATTGAAATATAGACTCATTGTAGGTGTCTGTGCTAGGTTTTGTTTATAACTGCCATCAGAGCTGGCTCTGGCCCTATTGGTGCCCTAGGCGACCCCCCCCCCCACCAGCGCTCCCCCCTGCGATGCCCCCCGGGCGCCCCGACTCCCCACACAAACCTCCCAGCTAGCCAGCACAAATGTAAGAAAAAAAAATGCTAGGGGTGCCCCCCTGGGCACGCGGCACCCCTAGCATTTGCCAACTCTGCCTAATGGCAGAGCCGGCACTGACTGCCATATCTGAACAAAGATTTAAATCGAATATACTAGAAAGGTATAGCACTGCCAAACTTAATATAAAAATGGTGCCAGATTCTGTTGTCGGATTGTGAATTTGTGATATAATTTTTATTTCACTATACAGAGCTCTTCTGAATTCACATCACCATTGTGAGCATAGTTACTGATGTTTGCGGAATAATATTTAATGAAGACCAGCAAACTTGTAAGACATTTATAGGCTAATAATATCCACATGATTCTATGTTTTCATTTCACTCCATGTTATAAAATTATTTTTAGAAATGATCAAAGGAGGTGGAAATATTAGCAGCGAATCATGACAGAGCATTTCGTACTAAACACAGCCATACGCAACTCAATTCCAAAAAAAATATAAAAAACACTTCATGTTAGATCTTTCCTTATACCTCACACTGCTACCCAGAGTTAATTAAAAAAAAAAAAAAAGTAGGGATTTGCAAAGGTGTCATCAGGATTTCTTCCACTCTATCAAATTTCAGAATGAGTAGGGTCATTTCATTATCCACAAGGTCTGTCATCTTCCCCCAGCCTTTGATAGGTACCACAGGAAATGTGAGTTGACCATGGAATTCTAGAAAATGATGCTTTTAAACATCTAAACACATTCCTTGCCATGACTAATGATAATCCTGGGCAAACTCTAATGCAATATGATTGTCATTCAAACCAAAAAATGAAGATGATAACATACAAGCAGTGTTGATGGCATACACTTTTATTTGGGTTTAGAAGGAAGTGTTCTACATGATAAGGTAAATTCCACCAGAAACATGTAGTGTACATGACTGTAATCCTAAATGAAAATAAACATGGTTTCTATGCCATTTTCAGTTTGGCTTGAATGAGTGTATGTTCATGGTTTAACTTTAAGAGGTGACTATACACAGGATGTCGATGAAATCTTAGCAGAAAATATACCTCCAAAGCAGGTCCAATCAACATCTCCAGAACACAGCGGAAACATAACAGCGTCTAATAACGTTGAATAGTAAAAGTAGAATTCTCTAAGGTTTTTGCTCTTTTTGGTCTTATTTTATTATTGTTATTATATGTAAAATCAATTCCATCACTCGGACGACTGTGTGTCCGGATGGCTGTAGGAAAAGTGCCAATAACTGGAAAATGGTTGATAGCATTATAAAAACTTTAAAGGAGCAAGTAAGATGGCCAATAAAGAGAAAGAATAAGAAAGCACTATATCAATAATGGTAAATCCATCAATCAAAAAGGGGTGGATATCATGTCCAGTTACACTACACATTAACAGAATGCAAAAGGATTATAATACTGCACTCAAAATTATCCCACTATAAGTAGCTGGTAATAACACCTCTCAGAATGCTCTGTGAAGTTATGGCTAAATAATGCCGGTGCCCACTCCATGTGTACAAAGAAGATTTATTAAATCACTTCATCTTAGACAATTTATTATGGGGGTTAGTCACTAAGGTGCGAATTAGACTGTTCAATTCTCAAACAGCGGATTCCTATAGCAAATATGCGACCGCGACAATTTCCCCATTGTAAAGTCGCGACTGCAACAATATTCTCATTATAAAGATGCAACTGTGACAGTAGCAGTCTATTGCGACTGTCTTTAGCTGGCGAATTCATGCCTTTATGCGACAATTCGGACTTCAGTGAATAACCCCTATATTCCTAATTCATGCAAATTCCTAAGCACGTGGGAGTGTCTTCCCCAATGTTGCATTTAAATTAATAAAAATTATTAAAAATCAAATGAATCACACAAAGAAATTTATTAGAACAACCATAAAAAAAAAATCAAGCAAAAAAATCAAAGATAATAGAATTAATAAAATAATAGAAAGTTAAGAAATGGAAGGCATATTGCATAAGTCTCTTCTTATAACAAATCCATAACAGCACAATCCATAGCATTGAATCACTCCTTTGCCTCTGTATAGCCCGGCACAATGAGTCTAACAACCTGTTAATTCAGAAACATTGTAACAAAATTGCTTTTATTTGAGCAGAGATCATAGGTAATATTCTTAGCGTGATTTGTCAAGTCCTTATGGAGTGCCACATGAATTGCAGCTTATATGTTAGCATGTTAGAAATTGCTCAGATCAAATATTACATAGCACTTTCTTGCAACTTTATAATACCGGCAGCCACCACTTCTGCTCTTAGTTGACTGCACCAGTACCATTCACCAGGACAAAAGTATGATTACCATTACTAAAGTATTCCCTTCAACGATCTTCAACCCTTTAATCCCAAAGCCCCCCAATCAAATTAAATACATTTATCACTTCCTATGTTTAGTAAACAGACTGGTATAGTGAAGAACTTAGGGACTGATGCAGCTGTGCTAATAAATATTAAACTTTTCAGAACTAAATTTGAAGAAGTGTTTAGTTCAAAACATGAGATATTCACTTCTGTTCTAAAATGCTACTCTATTTTATGACAAAATATTGCAGGAGAATGCCTGCTTCATACTTCAAACTGTACATTTGATAAGCAATATTTCCCATTTCAAGTTATCTGACTGTTAAACCATCACTTAAAAGGATCCATAAAATACTGTCGGACCAGGCAATATAAGAGGATATAAGCTCTACATGCAGTTAGAAGTAAATTAGCAAAGCCACTTGCTACTTAAGTTAGAGAATTTGAAGCTTTGAAGCAAGCATTCCTAGGGCAATTTAAGCTTATTATTAATTTTATGCAAAATTCCAGTAGCTGAATTGAAAATAGGAAAGTTACTTCAGTCGGGAAACTTTCCTTGCTATGTCGATGCTGATCTTCTGTAACTCCAGTTTAATCCATGAAGATAAATCAATCATATCACAGTTGTAAATGATTTATACCTTCTTTTGCCATAGCAAATCACCTTAAAATTAAATGATGACTAGAGGCTAAATAAAAGTGGACAGCACCCTTTCATTTGTTTAATGGGAGTCTCTCGTCATGATCAAAAATATCATTTTAAAGTTTTTTTCTAGCTATAAGGAACTTTTTCTCCAGCGACATCAATATTATTAAAGAAAAGTGATATTCATGTTACAGTACATGTTATCGTGCTAAAGACAGTGGAATTCTTAGACAGTTTGTAATTGGTCTTTATTTTTTGTGGTTTTCAATGATTTACTGTTCCAATGGAGAAGAATTAGCAAGATCATAAAGATATCTGGCTCCAGGGGCAATTTTATAGTCTTTAGTCATCACTGTTAGAGAACTGGTATACCTTTAAGGCGGTTATTCACTAAAGTCCAAATTGTTGCATATAGGTGTGAATTCGCCAGATAAAGACAGTCGCAATAGGCTGCAACTGTCACAGTCTCGTCTTTATAATGAGAATATTGTTGCAGGCGCTACTTTATTATGTGAAAATTGTCGCAATCTTAACATTAAAAAATTGTTGCGACCTTACAATAGTCGCGGATTTACTATGGGAATCTGCTGTTTGTGAATAACCCCCTTAAGCTGTAATAGTAAATAATACGCTCAGACTTTAGTTTCCCTTTAAATGTATATAAATACCAGGAAAGTGTTTAGAAAGATATTAATATATAGCCTGATGCAAACTATGGCACCATAACCAAACCATTGTTTTCATCAATGCAGCCTAGGAAGGTTATCAATGCTGAGCTAGAGGTAAGAGACTTTTGCAAAGGCAGAAAATGTAGTTTTAGTTATAATTATGCAACAACTAAATAGCTTCAGTCACAAAAAGGAAAAGCTCATTGGATTAGTAGAATAAAATTAGATTTAATTATAACAACATCCTTTAAAGTGCACCTGTCACCTCAAAAATAAATACTGATTTAGGTTGTACTAATGAAATAAACATTTTATTAAATATACATGTATTTTAAAAAATGTACCTTTATACAGCGATTCTTTCTGTCATCATCCCTGTCAACCTGCCTTTTCTTTCCTGAGTGTTGGGTGGGCGGGACTAAATGATGATTAACATTATAGCTCCTCCAATCAGATCCCTTAAATTACCATCTAGCAGGGATCTGACTGGAGGAGCTATAATGTCAATCTCATTTAGCCCTGCCCACCTGACCCAGGAAAGAAAAGACAGGCTGACAGCAAAGATGACAGAGAGAAACGATGTTTAAAGTTACATTTTTTTAAAATACATGTATATTTAATAAACCATTTATTTCATTAGTACAATGAAAATTAGCATTTTAGTTTTGTGGCGACAGATGCCTAGTTGCTAGGTTGACCACTAGATCAATTAAATGTAAATAGAAAATTTTACAAACAGAAAGGAAAAGCTGTAGATCACTTGTAGATTATTTTACTTTTAAGTAAAAGAAATGTACATTTTTATATCTTTATTGTCAGCTATGTCTCTACCCTAGCACAGGGTGATAGTGCGGGGATAGGGCTACCAGGGAGCAGAACTACCTGAGGAAGCCTATTTGGTGAGGAGGAAACCTTGGTGTTGTGTTGGAGGAAACCTTGGTTCTGTGACTTCACAAATCTTGCTATGATGAGCTCTTATCTTTGCAGCTGAGGGGGGTTATTCACTAAGGTGCAAAGTCGACTGTCAAATTCTCAAACAGCGGATTCCCATAGCAAATCTGCAACAATTTCCCCATTGTAGAGTCGCAACAATTTTTTAAAGTTAAGATTGCAACAATTTTCCCATAAAAATTTGCGACAGTGACAATATTATCATTATAAAAACGCGACTGCAACAGTAGCAGCCGATTGAGACTGTCTTTATCTGGCGATTTCACACCTATACACAACAATTTGGACTTTAGTGAATAACCCCCTGAATGTGAGTGTAAATTTATGTATTTCATTAAAGGCATGTAAATTTACCGCACTATTTTCTTTCTTCTGTGGAAACGGTTATCATTCCAGCGGATGGGATTGGTAGATTCCTAATTATACAAGGATCCATCCTAGAAGGATCTAATGCTGATTTAACACTGATAAAAGATAAGAAACCTGTCAAGCGAGACTCTCCACCTTCTGTGCATATATCAGGGATCCCTTAATTTTATTTTAGACATGCCCTCCTACCCCAAAGGGACAGGAGATAGGGGGAAGGGAAGCTGCTGCCAGCAGTACCAATCACTCCCACCTAGTGCTAGATGGGGGGTGATGTTGGGGAAGTGTGGGGGTCACAAAGCAGCCATTAGTGTAAAAAAAGGACACAAATTGCTAAACTTTTTTACACCAAAAAATTTGGGCACCCTTTTTCACCATTACGATAACACCACTTGATACATTCCTCCAATGTGCCTTAAATTATACTAGGTTTTGTTTATGGCTGCAAAATGTATATAAAGAGCTAAATTGTATGTACTGGAAAGGTATAGCACTGTCAGACTTTTACAAATGTTGCCAGATTATGTTGTGGGATTGTACTGTAACTTTTAGTTCACTATACAAAAATGGCTTCAGTAAGGCACCATTGAACCAGACAAAACAATTACTGATCAGATAAATAAAAATAGTGCAGGTAGTCAGAAACCCAGGAAAACACTCAGGAATCTCAGAAGCTCTGTCCAAACTCTCAAAAATGTCAATAAATGAAAAGAGAGATTGACTGAAGATGCATGTGATGGTAGTGCAAATATCTCTTTGTTCAGCATACTACATGTTTCATGTTAAATACCCTTTAACAAAATGTGATCACATTTGTGAATCTTCAGTCAATCTCTCTCTTCATTTAAGACAATTACTGATGTTTGCAGAATAATATTTACAGTAACTAAAAACAGCAACATTAATGCACTAACAGTATCTACTTTGATTATATGTTTTCATTTAATTCCACGCTTCGAGATAATTCTTAGGAATGATCCAAGAAGGCGGAAATATGAGGGCCGAAACATGGAAGATCATTTAGCGCCAAAAAAACATTCACGCCTCACCACTTCTAAACATAAATAAATAAAAGTAAATGTTAAATTGATACAACCCTGACCAATCACCTTTCCACTTAGCCTTACCAGAAGGGAGCACAACGCTTCCTGCTGCCATTGTAATGTGGGGACTATATGGTATATACCTTCTAGTTTATAATTGATTGGTTTAAACAGTTAACAGATTGAGACATTCTGCTTTCCAGTTCCAGCAATGTGAAACTGCCTGCCAGCAGGAGAGTCAGATAAAATGAATTCTTTATTCACCTCAGTGTTTAGCTAAGTCCATGAGTTCTCATTATCATATTCTCTTAAATAATTCAGCAAAGTTGCACACTGAGGTATTTTACAGCACAGATTACAATAGACGGGGCAGACAGAACATTGATGCATAGCTATTATGGATTCCTTTACAGGTATAGGCAAGGCACAGTAGAAAATGAATAGCGAAATCTTAATTCATTTAGAAATCTTAAAAAAAAAAGGCCCATTCTTGTATTTTTGCTAGTTTCATTCTGCAATTACAAAAGAAAATGCAAATGGAAGGATCTGACATTACCGTTGAGAAGAGATGGAGTAATGCTTTATATTTGATAAACATACATAAAATGATGTGTTGCAGTTTTACCATATTTCAGAAATTGTGTAGGTTAGAGCATACATTTCCAATGACGCAATATGAGGCATTCAGGAGTTATTCACCAGAGTGGGAATTCGACTCTCACAGTGAATTCCCATCGCTTCGAGTTGCTACACTATGATTCCTTACTCCTTATTCACTAAACAGAGGATTCCCATAGCGAAGACGTAGTGTGGCTTATTTACTGTAGTTGGACAACAGGAGCCCCACCATCAGGCCCCTGATTCTCCACTTCAATCTGACAAAGTAGAACCGGTGAATTTTACACAATACACCTTGCTGAACTCGCTATTGCAGAAGACTCCGATATTTGATGAATAGGCAAATTACCTGTGCAAACACACGTAAAGTGGTGCAAAGTGCTCCGTAAGTCTGCGACTTTGAGTCATAAGATGTTGAATTTGGTTTGAATTCACCCCATCGCAGAGTTTGCTGAATATGGGATAGTGGCAAATTAATGGGGATTTGCACCATGACGGGATAATTCGGCCTTTCATGAATAAGCTCCTTGGTCCCAATATAGAATCAGTTGTAGACAGAAGACTTAGTTAATGCCTTTTTTTGTTATTATATCACAAATAAGTTGTAGCCATATAATAATGTTTCAAAACATTCATGATTACTTATCCCGTGATCCCTTGTGTAGCTTATACATGATGGGTAGAGTGGTAGCTGAAACAATGCAGAAGCAGTTAAGAGAACTAGCTTAGTAAAGATGAAGCATAAACATGATTCAAAATTATGGAAAAACAAAGGTAGCGCTTAAATAATGAACATAGAAACAAAATCAAATAAACTAAACATAAATAATAAAAGTGCAATAGAATGCAGCCATTCCAACGAAGTGGGTGTTTACATACCGCACGAAAATCCAATGCAAAAGATGAAATCTATAGAGAAAAAGCGCAAAAAAAAGTAGCACAATAGTGCCTTACCCAAATATATAGAATGAAATAGAATGAGCCAGCTCCACCAAATCTTAAGATAAAATATATAAAAATATTGTGCCAGTGTAAAATAAGCGGGATGAATAACACCATCACTGTAATAAAGCCCACGTGAATGGCACTCCAGTTGTGAGAAAACTCATATATAACCATAATAATATTCCAATTATCCAGGGCTTCAGGATTCTCCTGAAGAAGCTGCAAACTGAAGGCACTGAAACGCGTTGAGAGAGACTGTTACAGATTTTACTTGATGTGCTTGTTTACTTATATCGTTTGTGAGTATATTTTTTTAATGATTTTTAATATCATTAAAGTGGTATTACACTATTTTGGATCCTTTTGTTTCTCATTATGGTCATGAGCTTTTGGAATCATTTTGGAGCTTGATTTCACAATCATTGCATTTGGAGCTACAATTCATACCATCTGTGCACCCAGTGAGCCCTGGATAATTGGAATATTATTATGGCTGTATACTTTTTGGCACATCTGGTGAGTTTTCCCACAACTGGAGTGCCATTCTTGTGTGCTTTATTACACTGATGGTGTTATTCATGCTGCTTGTTTTACACTGGCACAATATATATATATACGTATATATATATATATATATATATATATATATAAGATTTGGTGGAGCTGGCTCATTCTATTTAATTCTATATATTTGGGTAAGGCACAGTTGTGCCCTATTTTTTTGCACTTTTCCTCTATAGATTTCATCTTTTGCATATGATTCAAAATTACGGTTCTGAATAGGAAAGTGGAGTGATGGCTGCTTTAAGTTATAATCGGATAGTTCTGATGTCAGCATGAGTTACTTATAAAGTTATAATTTCCTTTCACTTCCTGTGTGCTTTGTATTATATCCATATATAGAAAGACTTTAGAATGTTGAGTAACCAATCAAAATCCTGCTAATGTGCAGAGCTACTTCATACCAACTTCTTCCTGAATGTATTTTTTTTTTTTAGAATTCTCAATTCTGTGGATTAATAGGTAAAAGTGAAGGGATGGAGTCTGCTAGAAAATCACCACAAATTCAAAACAAACAAGAAAATAATATATACTGCAAACATAATTGTATTTAACATTGTTTTTAACATTAGCAAGCAGACATGCAGATCATTGTGGGATACTGAATTGTTCGTTACATGTCTATAGGCAAAAGGAAAATGATAAACTCTAAAAATATGAATTACGTCAATGTGAAAAATGTTACATGCCACCCATACTGTATTTCTTCTTGCTTCTTCAGTTTTCTCACTGTCGAGTCATATTTCGGTCAGTTCCCTGCTGTATATAATAGGGACTAGAAATGGTAACTACTGATTAAAACATCTTAAAATAGTGGGAACTCCGCCAACACAGGAAATGACAAAATCTTTGGACTTCCACTGAATGCATGTACAGTATATGTATGTATTGCAGGTTTGCAGCAACCTGCAGGTCTGTACCATGCTGTTTGTGATCACCTATTTTGGATTCTCAAAGAGATAAAAGGGAATGAACTGTATTAGACAGGAGTAATAAAAAAGTCTATGCATTGAGTATGCCTTTTTAGCAGTGTACAGTGCAATTACTTCAATCTTGCTGTCTTTTTTTTTTTTTTTTTGTGGAGCACTTTATTGCCATCCTTCTAAATGCTTTTATTAATTATTTTATTGAATTAAAGAGGGCTTTGAGTTTCCATGGTTGGCTTCCCTGAAAACAATATATAAGGTAATCTCAACATAATCAGCTTTCACAATACCTTACTAAAAAGCTGCTTAAAGGAGACCTAAAGTTAAAAAATAAAAAAAGACAGTTAAAATACCTATACTGAGCCGATTGATTACAGCATGAACTGTGCTGTAATTAACCGGTACCCGATGCTTCCCCCACCGTCTCCTGCCCAGGGCGCCAATAGGGCCAGAACCGCCCCTGGCAAGAGGTGACGTCTGATGCCGATAGCTTCTTCACTATGAGAATATTCTGTTTAGTGAATAAGAAATAGAGAATTCATGACGATCAGAGCTGCAAATTCACTATGACAGTCGAATTCTCATTTTCATGAACAAGCCCCACCAATGCCCAAAAGTGTTTGAAGACATCTGTTTAGTTCTGTAGATACCAATAATTATAGCAACAGTTGCTGGCTAAGCATTTCTATTTAAAAACCTAATTTTGATCATGTTTTTTCAACCACTGACCCACTCAGCAGACTAATCCCAAGGACTTGGAAAACATTTCCCACCATCACAACTGACAAAGAAGAAAAAAAAATAGTGTGATTGATGAATGTTTCCATTAGACGTTCTCATGTTTTCTACATTTTATATACAAGGTATCAATTATAGATAACCCAAATAATTGATTTACTTAAGAATAAAATGTTGCTTGATATGAAACACATGGAATTCATAATTAGTTAAGAGAAAAGAAAAAAAATAAATGTGCTTCCAAATTTGAAAATGCTAGATAAACTGAGGTCAGCAGAAGGAAAGTAGCCCAGATTTTATTTTAACATTACTTGATTATTTCAAGAAAAATAACTAAATGGTAAGATTTCCTGTGTCCAAAAGAGCTACCGAGACAAATTTATACATTTCAGGAATGGTGATCTATCATTATCATAGATGTTTTGTCTCTGATGTACAGACTGTTAACTATATATAAACTAAACAGGCAGTGTGATGGCTCAGTGGTTAGCATTGCTGAGTTCTGGGTTCAATTCCACCATGGACTTCATCTGCTTGGTGTTTGTATGTTCTCCTCACACAAGCGTTTCTCCCCAGTAGATGTGTAATAAATCATTCTGCTTCAGATGAAACAGCACTTGAAAACTCCCGCACCAGGAAATGTGTGTGTGATGTGTACCAGCCAGTTTTCCATGAAAGCGTACACTCCCCTGGACATTTTTGCTTAATGTGTAATGTAACGCCTGTGCACAAGTTAATCTCCTGCATTCCAGGAATGTAAACAAAGCATGGCTAATGAGGCCAAAAGGTCAGCACACTGCTTAACCAATAGCAGTCAAACTGCTTTTTCTTCTCGTGTTTAGCAGTTCTATCACACAGATTTCCTGATGCGAGAGTTTATCAGTACTCTGCAATAAATCAACCAGCTTCTGATGAAATATCTACTGGGAAGAAAAGCTTTTCACTAAGGTATAGTACTGCATATGTAAACATGCATTCTGATTATACTGTAGTTTTCCTTTAAGGCATATTTTTTTTACAGCAAATGCAAATCTTTTGAGGGAATAATGAAGCATATTATGATTATTAAGAAACAGAATAACTACTACTTAACTGTTAACCTTCTTCAAACAAGGTAGGAATATCTGTATATGTATGTATATGAATGTCTGTATAATTAGTGGCTATTTGATATTGGGCAAGCAAATGGGTAATCTTTATCACAGGCAGAAGAAAATGGGAAACACAATTGTAAAGATCAGTATACTTCTAACTCATGAGGAATGATTTGGTATAAATGCATGCTCTTGCTGATAAGAGCCTTTATCTCTTTGTGTAAGGTATTAGGGCCTTGAATTTTTGCCGGGCTTCATAAGTATTAAGATGTAAAATATTTTTGGAAAATGGTGTAACTATACAAACAATATATTATAGAGCTGTTTTTCACCATTCATGCAGATAACAGGTTGGTGGTGTCCTACCTAGCATGCAATATACTCTTTGAGAAGAAAGGCTATTTAAGAAAAAGGGGTTGGAAACTTCTTTAGGCTAGGGAAGTGGCTACTAGAGTAATCCCAAAGAGAAAGAAGTAGGTGTAGTCTTGACCTGGGACTTCTGTATGTGAGTTCTGTAAACTTGTTTGGGGTGAAAACTCATCTCAGGGCGAAATTTATTAAAGTCGGAGAGACCGCTCTCGGTCTTTCTAAGTTTATCGCGCGAGATCTTGCGTTGTTCCCATGAGGTTGTCGCGCAAGTTTTTCAATAAAAAGGAAGCCATACTACTAATGTAAAGTATGGCTACCTTTCCATCGAAAAGTTTGATTGAAAAACTTGAAAGAAAAACCTGCACGGTAATCCCGCGGGAACAACGCAAGATCTCGCTTGATAAACTCGGAAAGACCAAGAGCGGTCGCCCTCAGATTTGTGTTGTATAGAGTTTCCCGTAGATATTAAGAATGCCTTGTTCTTTGGAAAAAAAATTTGTTTTAATAAGAAAGAACTACTGGTGTATAGTGTTTAATGAGCTTTCCAGAAAGGATATCATCTTATCTAGATTGAGGCTGCATACATGGATCCTCACTGTTGTGAGGATCTTCTAGTGAGTGAAGAGATGGAAATGTATTTCATTGTCTACTGTACTGATGGGTAGTTAACTATTTCCCATCCAATTTTCCAAGACTTTAACAGTACAGTTCCAGATTAATACCTATTATTATGGCTTGTGCTTCAACATGATTTTCAGATCAGATTACTATTCTTGCTAATATTTTTAGATATGGGTGACATTTATAAAAGTATCCCTGAAAGAGATTTACTATTCACTATGAGGGATACTTATCCCTCACCCTGGAGCACTGTTTAGTAGTTTAAAGCTGGGCTAATGAACTCAAAAACCAGGGATATAGGCACCGTATATACTCGTGTATAGGTTGAGAAATTTAAGTTAAAAAAGTCATTTAAAAATAGTACTTATGCATGAGTCAGGTTAGTTTTGAGAGCAAAAAAAAAGATCAACAGAGCCGGCTAGAGAGAGCTGCCTGGAGCCAAGACACAGACACAAACAGCACAGCAGGAGAGGCACTGACCCGAATCTGTAAGTAATTACAGCACACACACACACGAGCACTGAGCAAACTCACCGGGGGGTTAGTTGGGCAAGCCTGTTAACAGCATCCACCCGTTGCAGACTCTCACACCAGCAAAGGGCCTGGGGCCAGACAGAAGCACACAGAAGCACATGCAGTCAGGGACCGCCCCTTAAAGGAGAACACACAGTAAACTGTAGCTGACAGAAATAAATAAAATCTTATTGCTGTCTTGTATTTTTACAACAATTCTTTAATATGTTATGCTAACAAAAACCCCAAGTTTTACTCTCTACTTATCCATGGGTCATAGCAAATTTCATAATTGTTGGTCCAAAAACTGTCCTCAACTTATACACGAGATCGACTTATACACAAGATCGTCTTCTACACGAGATCGACTTATATACGGTAAGTATAATTATGGTAAGAACTGTCTCTATGGGCAGGTAAGTTTAATAGCATTAACTTAGCAATGTTAACTAGCACCTATGGGGACTGTCACACTGATTGCCCTCACATTTCTAATAAACATTGAGTCAGGAAAGGGCATTATTGCTGTGAATTACTAGTATAAAAATATTTCAATTATATGTTCTGTATAAAAAAACAACAACTTTTTTTACTGGACGTATGTTTAATAAATATGTTACAGGTCATTATTAAACCAAAAAAACAAGGCAAAAGACCTTTTTTTTTTTTTGCACAACCAGTAAATCCCTCTTGAAAATGGACATCTGGTTATCTTTCCAGCTGTGTGAAACAAATAATAAACATGCAGAATCCCCAGATCAGCTGACCATACTCTTTCCATTACCTGGCATTAACCAAGGATAAGACTCTCAAATGAAGTGTTAACAAAATATCCTCAAAAGGGATTGCCCAACAGGACACTAATCAATACAGGGTAAGCCATGTTTTTCATGACGATGAAAATATGTGTCACGACGGCCATTTAAAAGGTACAAATTAACAATGTAACTGGAGTTATTGTACATTCTATTGCCTGATTTATCTCAAGAGATTACACAGATATTTCTTGTCATGTTTACTTTGCTAGTATTGTTTCTTGGAGAAGCTAACATGACTACTTGATTGATCACAATGTGACACATTTTAGAATAGCTCCGAATCCATCTGCAGCTCAGATGTTACAAACAGAAAAGGATGATCAGTTTGATGACCGTCCTTGTGGGATATATTCAAACAGCTACAGCAATACGTTACCACTTATAAGGGTATTGTTTTTGAGACACCATCATCTATGGGACACCTTTTGTGTATCCATCATGCAGTGCCCCATTTTGCATCACATATTTCGCCTGCTTCTTACCTTATAAAAATAATTTAAAGGGGTTGTTTAAATTAGAATTCACTTTTAGTAAGTTGTAGAAGTTATCATTCTAAGGCAGTTTACATTTGGGCTTTATTTATTTATTATTAGGAATTGTTGCCAAACCATTGTTTATCAGTCTCTTCTATTCCATCAAATATTGCTTAAACTATTCTTCATCCTTGATCTGGAAAAAAAACAACAGAATATCCTGTAGAAAACCTTTGTGGCCAACGTCAAAACCAGTGAATAAATTCTTAAAATGCAAAAGTTGAACAAGCAACAAAGTATCCAAAACAGCCCAAACCAGCAACAACGTACCCATGACAACCAAGTAATCAGCAACACAGTATCCAAACAGACAAAACCAGCAACAAAGAATCCAAACAACCAAAACCAGCATACAAAATAAATGAAAAAGCCAAGTAACCAGCAATGAAGGAGTTTGAAGAAATTAAAAAAAAAAAGCAACAACTTCTATTCCCAGTGGTATACCTCTCTGCTATGGGGGTGAGATGAATGTACTACAGGGATTCTTCAGTCCCCCCTTCTCTACCAAGATCATTCATTTGTATGTGGAGGAAGAGCTAAGTTTAAAAACTGTGGCTAGGATAGCACAACCTCTGCAGAAGGGATGGGGGGGGGGGCATGAAACCCCATTCACTTCCCTTACCCTAATTACCCTGTGGAGTAGAGGGGAATATGGTCAGGTAAGGAGTCAATACTGACCCCCTGGCCCCCACTCTTTAGATAGGAGGGGTGTAGTACCTTAAAGGGGGTCAATGAATAACCCTCCAACCCCTTTGTTGGTGGGGGTGGGGGTGCCTAATGTATCTTAAAAAATAAACAGAAGAACATGCTTCTACCTTAGGGCCCACCCTTTACATATTGAGGTGAGGATTCTTTATAAAAATGTGCCCCAAAAATGCCAAATGGAAGAATTGGGGATGATATTTCACTTTCATGGGTATTTTATTTGCTTAGGCCCTGCTTCTATTGTGTTTTCTTTCAAGCTATAACATTAATTATCTGCAGACCTGTGCTTCCAAACAGACATGGAAAATGATGAATAAAAGCATTGCTTACATGGAGGAAATTAGTATTTTTCCCTGAATGCCACACTGACAAGTGGCAGCCCTTTAAGTACCCCCAAAGCAAGTGTTTGGCAGTTCATGTGTTTAACTATGATTTTCAGAAAAAAATGTTTCCATTAAGCATAGTTGGTGCTTTAACATGCAAATCCAGTAGTTTTTTTTAAATTGTCTTTCTACTTTTGGATGAAAGATATAAAATGTTAATTTTTAAATTGGTTGCTTTTATATAGAAATATTGTAAATCTGTAGAATATCGTTAAAGCCCCCTTACTTCCTTATTACTTTGTATATTTTTATGACTAGACCCCCTCTCCTGCCCAGAAGACACCCGCAGAAACATAGAAAGTAAAAAACAGGGAACCAGAAAACCTAAGCAAGGAAATAAGTCTAATTAGGGTGAGATTTATTAAACTTGGAAAAGCTCATTTTCTCTATTTTGAGTTTAATAATCGGGCGAACACCTGGAAGTTTCTAGTGGTAAGTACCGCGAGATTTGTTTCGATCGATACTTGCTGAGAGATATTGAATATATCCATGGAAAGGGTAGCTATACTTTATATTACTGTAGTATGGCTACCTTTCCAAGTATCAATCAAAACAAATCTCGCGATACTTACTGCGAGAAACTTCCAGGTGTTCGCCCAATTTTTTATACAAATTTAAAGTTGCGACTGCGACAATATTTTCTATAGTAAAGTCGAGACAATATTATCTATAGTAGAGTTGCAACAATAATTCTATAGTGAAGGCGGGATAATAAATCTATAGTAAAGTCGCGACAATATTATCTATAGTAAAGTTGTGACAATATTATCTATAGTAAAGTTGCTACTATAGATTTATTATCGTGCCTTCACTATAGAATTATTGTTGCAACTTTACTATAGATCAGCGTTTCCCACATGGTGGGTCGCGACCCGGTACCGGGCCACAAAAGCAAATTGCCGGGTCGCCCCGCCTCATGAGGTGGCTACTTCATGACACAACGCGCATTGTATGCCTTAAAACTAGTAAGGGACTTCGCGCACAGCACCGCTCATGAATATTCATGAGCCGGCTACTTCATGATGCAACACACATTGTACTCCTTAAAAACAGACAGGACTGTTCACTTGCCGCGAGAGGAAGCTCCTGCTTGGAGCGAAATGCGTCCGGCAATCCTCATTAGCAGTGACTGGATTTTGATATGGCTATATGGTCAGCTCCCCAATGAGCAAACTATTTAACTTGGACTTCACTTGTTCCTAGCTGCACCTGCAACATCTAGATACAGCTCCCGGTTGAGCAAGGCTGCATATATCAATTTGACTTTCCTTCCACCATTGTGACCACATTTAAAGTGACGGTAATCTCAGACTTCTGACAATGAAAATTAGTGGGTCACGAAGGATAAGCACAAAATTAACTGGGCCATGGAAAAATAAGTTTGGGAAATGCTGCTATAGATAATATTGTCGCGACTTTACTATAGAAAATATTGTCGCAACTTTACTATAGATTTATTATCGCGCCTTCACTATAGAATTATTGTTAAGTCGCAACTACAATAATGTTCCCATTTGATTATGTGAATATTGTCACGGACATGAATAAAGGGTCACAGCAAAAAAAAAAGGTTGAGAACCACTGACCTAAGACCAAGTATAATAAATTAAAGACCTTAAAAAAAAGCAAACTGTTTTAGAATGCTACGGTGAACAAACTCTTTAAAATCAAGGATGAAGTAGCAGTGTTTGAGTGAAAGTATATTTTAAAACAGTTGTCTGCTTTGTCAAGTATAGTGGAAATGATGAGAGATTGGAGAAATTAATCTTTAAATATATCTATGCTCAGTTTGGTGCTTTTCTTGTATTATTATTATCTTAATTCTTCCTTCCATTTTATAGTCATCCAAAAGCAAAGTTGTCTCAAGATATGCAGTATTTATAAAATGACTATTTATAGGATCTGTTTAATCATCAGTGGATAGTTGTTTGCCCATTTGTTACTGGTAAAGTATGTACAAAATGCCTATTTTATTCCTTTTCAATTGACAGCCACTGTCTTATAGAAGCTGCCCCCTCTCCCCCTCCCCTCCTCTCTCTCTAGTTTGGAATTGCACATCAAGAATTTTCCTTAAAGTCTTGAGAATTCTAAGGAGAACATGAGAAACCTGCAGCTGTGCTGCCTCAGAGACTCGCTATATACCTGTTTCCTTCTGTATTTGTTTCAGGATTCTCGAGACTGTTGATCGAGTCTTTGACTTGAGACTCCAAATCAGCTGATGTTAAGAGCCAGTGAAATAGAAACAGCTTCTGTCAGAAAGAAGATCTAAATTTAAATTCACGGAAAATAACTAAATAATATCGATTGCAAAAATTCCTTATTTAATAGTGACAATTACCATTTGGCAATATAAAAAACTGTTGGAGAATTCAATGATTAGCCTAATATTTTATAGCATGTTATGGTTTATCTAGAGCACTGTGTTTATGAACCAGCTGCGCTGATGAGAACAATAGAAAAATGCAGTTTCTAACCATAAGAATTCCTGATACCAATACAGTATCTTTGTCTCTGTGAATGGGAGTGACCCACAGTTATCCAATAGGCGAGAAGTAGCTCTTACCTTGAACTGAAAACTTTTCTAAGACTGTATGGCATAGTCAATTTTAGGTTGAAGGGATCCATTATAATGTTACAGCAGTAAATAGGTTACTTTTGGTGATTATAAAGTAGTGTAAAGAATATGTCAAAAATGTATCAGAAAAAAAAAAAACAGAGCTTTCCTGTAATCTTGCATGTAATATTGGAAACCTGAGAGGTTTCTCTCTCCATGAACATGTGCAAATTGTCATTTGAACCATTAAAAAAGTAAATCCATGAAACGAACTACATTGATCTTCATGAAGTATAACTTGTCAATGTAAAATAGACTAACAATATTCCAGATCAAGTCAGCAACATTTAAAATAGATGCATCAAGCTTTCATGGCAAAATTCTAGGCTACATAACTAAAGCAATTTTCCATATTATTACACACACACACACACACACACACACACACACACACACACACACATCAGCTGCATGGAACTATCTGCTTGTTGAAACCTTGTAAATGGAAGCTTAGAGGAAATAAAATGATGGTTATATTGAACGAAACCATTTGCAATATTTAGACTGTTTTCAATATTATTGGCTTAATACTGTTGCACAATGAAAAAGCAAATAGGCTAGCAAGTATTAAATCATCTAAGAAAATGAATGAATCAAATTTGTTAGTGTATAGGTGCTACTAATGGGTTTTAAGACAATGTAATACCAAAAAGAGAAAGAAAGAAACCCACTTACAAAGTGCACACTAAAATAATGATTATTTATTGAAGAATTTAATATAACAATATGTCACACCAAAAGAAAAGAAAAAGCAACAAAAATGGATAAAAACAATTAAAATCAGACATATCTCACATGGAGACAGACATGTATACACAAATAAGAGGGGTCAATGCTGATTGAATACCCTAATGATACCAAATACCACCACCTTAGAGAAAATTAATGCACAATAGAAAGGACTGTAGCATCGACCATAGAAAACTAGACCACTTCATCATCTGTGTATGCAACAGCTTGAATGCCAAAAGTAAAGTAAGATGTAGTAATTACCGGCAGCTATCAGTCATCGGTCATGTAAGATTTTAGCAAGGGTGGTGTGATGATCCTCCGACCATTAATTCATAGCCCAAAATTGTAAAGGCAATGTAGAAAGCATAAGACCCCATAACTGGATGCGTTTCTCCAACACAGCTTCTTCCCGCAGTGTCAATACTGTTGCACAGCTGCTTTTAAGAAGTTCAAAAAATTCAGTATCATGCGGAAGATAACAAATTTAAATTTTCCCAGCTCAATGAAAGCATTTGTGGGATATCATTTTCAGTCCAATTAAAAAATTAAACCGAAGTCATCAATAAAGTGCATTTGATCATATCATCATTACAAAGTGCTCCCACACTTTGATTGTTGTAGAACATTTGGCACTTTGATCTAGAATATTCTGGTTTGTTAATACAATGGCAAAGGTGTAAATACATTTCCAGTGATACCAAAGGAGCAAACGTGGCAGCTCAAATCAACTCAAGAAACATTATACAAAATATTCTGACATAATGCAAATAACCCAAAGGTTAAACCTACTTCAAGCCTATTACAATGCAATAAATGATATATTTCATGCTTTTGCCATCAGAAAAGGACTAAACAATATGTTTTATAAGGAAGCAGATTTTCAGCAACATCTCCTTCACAGAACCCTCCCCCCCCCATGTGTGGTTTATGTTTATAAACTATGTAAGTTTTTATGTTTATGTTTATAAAGCTGAAAACCAAAAATCATATCCCATTCACTATGAATGGTGGTGGGGATATAATGCTTTGGACTATTTTTTGCAGCCACAGGAAACTGGTGGCTTACAGTCCCACCATGAACTGCTCTTTTATACTGGATTATGCTAGGTTAATTATAGATCCTGGAAGAGAACAATATTCCAAATCTGAAGCTGAGGTTTGGGAATGACCATGTCAAATTCCAAACTTAAGACTCAGTGAAATTCTGTGGTTGGACCTTAAGAGTACTGTACATAAACAAATGCCCTCAGACATCAATGAATGAAAACAGTGTTGTTACTATCAATGAGAAAAAATATCATCCAGCATGGTGTAAAAACTGATATACTTGTGATGTTAAATCCCTTCTTTCAAACCTCAGTAGAGGACCACTGAGTACTTCAGGCTAGCTGCACCTAAGGGTATTTGCTACTTGATTATGGAAAAACAAACAAACACATTTTGCAATTGCTAGAGTCTGGAAATCTTTTTTCAAAACAGACAATATGATGGGATTGTTTTATAGCACAGCAATGTTAAATAGCAGCATAACTTTACTGTGAAGATAACCCATTCCCTTGGAAACTTTCACTATCAGGGATAAAAATACATGGGTGCAATGAGTCCTAGAAGTGTCCTCCACTGGGCAATCTATTGTAGACAGATACAGTTCTCAACTGGATTGTCAATTAGTGCATAGCGGACCACTGCAATTTCTTCAAGACATTTGTGGATTCCTCTTTAAGGCACTCTTCAACAGAAGCTACTCTTAGCCTACTCAGTTGAGACCCCTCTCTGTATCCATTGTGAACCTATCAGACCACCATCTTGTATTGGGATACATGGACAGGACTATCTGCAGCAACCTTGCAAATAACATCTAGAAGACTTAAACCTGCCTTAAAAGGATCATATCCTATATATCTAATACAGAATCTATATGTTATTGTTGCTGAAGGTGCATATACAATATACTGAAACAAGGTGGAATGGACTCTTTGGCACAGTTTGGTATGCATTTTCCAGTTATAAACAATAGTGTCTTTGTTCAGATGCATTTCTGCTTTTTACTGTGTGCTGCTGATTTATAGGCTGCAAACTTCAGTAAGTCTTGACTAAATGTTCAGGCAGTTCCATTTAATCACATAAATGCCTGAGAGAAATGGTCCCAGTGATCTTTTTTGTTAAATGCCTGGCTGTGCTACTAAACTCAAAAGTAGGGGGATTATTGACTAAAGTAAGAATTCGACTGTCAAATTCTCAAACAATTCTCCCATTGTAATGTCATGACTGCAACAATTTTAAAGTTACGACTGTGACAATATTTCCATAGTAAAGTCGCGACAATATTCTCATTATAAAGATGCAACTGCGACAGCAGCAGCCTATTGTGACTGTCTTTAGCTGGCGAATTCACAAGACAATAGACAATTCAGACTTTAGCCAATAACCCCCTATATATTAAATATTGTATCATTTCAGGCATATCAAGGAGGCATGCAATTGGCACACAGGTTCCAAACACAATGCAATAAAATAAGAATTAAAATTTACGACTATGTCTAAGATTTATTTTTATTTTAAATGGAGTAGAAAAGAGTTGGAAATGTGTGATTTAGTTTAGCGCTGAAAAAAATCTGGTTGTGTATTTGCTTGCATGGGAATTGCGGTTTTTTTCAGTAGCCTTCAAACAACAACTGAATAATTGCCTAGTAAAAAAAAACAAATAGAACAAAACAAGACAAAAAATACTTTACAAAGGCAATATTTCAAATAAAGCGAGGAGATGGCGGTATCTATGTAAATAAAAAGCACCGTTTAGCTCGTTGACAATTTTTTTAAGAGATGAATCTGAGCGAGTTACACAATGTACTTGCTTCCAAGTAAAACAATACAAACCAAACAAACGCAAACAGTCCTGGTTTTCAAAGACTTGTTTGATGGTCTTGCTGTTGTTTTAGTCTGGCCATGTAGCGTTGATGTGCTCTGTATGCCAGTATTTCTGTTGGCATGGTTTTTGGTTTTACTTTCAAAATGGATAAACGTGTACAGACTCCTGGGATTATAAATGTTGTTATTTTGTTAACCTGTTGAACTAACTTTCTGACATTTACCATTGAATTTGTGATTTTTATAAAATGTGCCATATAGATGCGGCATATTGTTTACAAATGACTGTATGTGAAAACGTTACGTACCATATTTCTTTGATTTTTTTTAACTCCAATGCCGCATTTACTAAATACATTAAAAAAATATATATATTTTACAGCCTTCCACTGTGAAGAAAAAAATTAGAAACAGGCATGGAGCGCCGCACTTTACTCTGGGTGGATAGAAAGGGAACAATATAGTGCTGGACACAGGATTACCAGGTAAATCAAAGTTAGATGTACTCACTCATTCCCCTTTTGAAATGAAACAGTGGATTCCTTTAAGATGTAATCCAGACCTCAATGACCTCTGGTGTTTCGTTCGCTGTAGTCCAGTCTATCGTGCTCAGTCAGCTGTTTGGGCTGTAGACTCCCCATGAGAAAAAACTCACAATAGTGTGATATCATCAAAATAATTTTAATAAAGGTTAAAAATTTGCTTACATAAAGCAAGAAAGTTTGCACATGTGTGTAAAATACAAAGCAATCCACCAACGCGTTTTGCCTCAGGGAGTTCTGGTCAAAATTTGCTAGAAAGGGGCTTCTATGCCTTTATATACCTTTTTACAATCCAGATTCCTGCCAGGTTTTAGCTGAAAACCGGAAATGATGCAATACTGTTAATGTCACTCATAAAACTGGTGATATTCTCTGTAAATGATTTTTTTAATTATCTTTATCTAGGTTGGGAAAGTATAGGGGGCTCATGCATGGTCCCTATTATTGGTACATAATATTTAAACCCTTATTTGGTGCTTTTAATATAATTGGTATACCGGAGTGACGTCACTTCCGGTTTCTACATAGGTGGAACGCATACGCATTCCACCTTTATACCGATCTATTTCCTCATGCTTAGGAAAAAAATTAGGACTGTGTTCTTGAATATATAATAATTAATGATTTGCATTTCCCCAAATCTACAGTTCCAATCCATGCATATTATTTGATATTTTATTCTGTTGTTACTGACGAAATATATCACATTGCTCCTGTTGAATCCTTGTAGTTCCCTTTTGTCTTATATGTGGCCATTCTTTATGAATATCCAATATATGATCTGTTTTGGAGCCCAGTAAAGTTCAGAGAGACTCTTGTGATGGTTACTGAGATGGTAGTTTCTCTCGTTTTTATTGTATCCATTTGTTTGGAACAAAAGGAAGTTGCCATGAGGTATGTTTCACACATTTAAGTTGGCAAATGCCTTGCATGTAATATACAATTCTTATCTGTAGGTTTCCTTTATAATTTACTATGATTCTGTTGGCCTTTATGGCGTCAAATCTAAATAAATAACACTTGATTGGATATATGTAAAGTTCCAAACACTGTGTGGAAGTGCACACCAATATGAGCTGAAGTGGTGCTAGATTCTTAGATGCTGGACACACATCACTTAATAGACAACTAGGTAGAGGAATAGAATCTGCACACAAAGAGAGGTGTAGAACCTTATTTAATTCACCATCAGTGCTGGATAGAAAACAGCAACATTTCGGGGGGTACAATCCACCCTTCATCCGGCCGGAAACATTGCCGTTTTATATCCTGCACTGATGGTTAATTAAATAAGGTTCTACACCTCCCTTTGTGTGTATGCAGATTTTGTTTCTCTACCTAGCGAGGAATATATAAAGGCCAAGATAGAGTGATTCCTATTCACATATTAAACAAAATCAAAAGCTGTATCTAAATTGCCCTTCCAAAAAAAAAAAGAGTTCATCGATACAGCAAACATTGAAAAAAAAAAATCAATAAATAGATAATTGCTCCAAATAAAATTAGTCTTCCACAATGCCACTGAAGATTAGCAAAGGAGAATGCAAAATTGCTTCCCGTGATCATTCGCCTGGTTTCTAAGTAAAATATTACTATTATTATTATTATTATCAAATATAAAAATGTTTTCCTTAATATAAAATTGACACCAGAAGTTATAAAATCAACGTGTTCATTTTTATATAATTGGACCTGTCTTTAAAGTTCTGTTTTTGCCACATTTTCTTTCCATTATAAGGGATGGATGTCCACATAGTTACATATTTAGTAAGGATAAAAAAAGAGACACAGGTCCTTCAAGTTCAACATTTAAAGAAAAAGAAGAAGTGAATAGCCTTTATTTTATTCTTGTAGGTACAGAGCAGGGGTAGGGAAACCATGGCTCTGGAGCCGCCATGTGGCTCTTCAGCCTCCTTGTTGCGGCTTCCTTCTGCCTTGATTGACAAATGGGAAAAAAAAGAACAAAGGTTATTTATCAATGTAGTTTAGATTTATATATTATTTCATTTTTGTTATGATTTTCCTCCGTTAGTTATATTCTGATGTTGTAACAGGTAAAATTTTAAAAAAATGATTAAAACTTTTAAAAGTTTCTAAGCAGTTATGTTTTGCGGCTCCAGATTACTTTACTTTAGTGGAAGAGGAGACAAAATGGCTCTTTTGAAAGCTAAGTTCGCTGACCCCTGGTACAGAGGAAGGGAAAAATCCCATTTAAAGCTTTGGCCAAAATTTGGTAAAAAATCATTTTTCCTCACAGTTTACAGCTTTAAAACTTTTTGCGGTTGCAAATTTCGGACCGCAACCGATTTTTCCCGCTACAACATTTCCTTTTCATCTTGTCGGTATTTACCTTATTTTTTTTCTCATTTTTAATTTAGCTGAAAACTGTTTGTCATTCCTGTCCTGGCAGGAACAATTATTTTCTATGGAGAAATGGAAATCAGAAAACCCCATGAAAATACAATGGAAATGCATCAAAATTACAATGAAATAGAGCCAAACTGTGGCAATAATAAGCAGAAACAGATTTATTTTCTTGAAATTCTTCGACTTGAGTTTTCACAATACATATGTGCGCAGAATAAATGAAAGGAAAAACAGCAGACTTTGCAGATTTTTTTTTATAAACATCCCCCATTGCTGACGATAATAAAGCGTTTGCCGTTATATAGACGAGCAAATGAAATACATAATGTAAACTGTAGATAAAGACAATAAGTAATATAGCTAACTATACTGGAAAATTATTGCTGGCTTCTACGGTTCTAAGGCCCCTTCATCTGTGTGGATTACTAAAAAAACATCAATTTAGTTATTTTTGATCTGGAAACATATTTTATGCTCTCATGAACAGCGAGAGAAACAGCCAAAATCAAATGATATTTGTAGTAAAAACCTTCATCTGTTGTTATAATGGGAGCCACACACAGATACACTAAAGTCTAAACTTGCAAAGGAAATCTTTAAAACCAAGGAATGATAGACATACTGCATATATTTATTTAGGGAATGGTCATTTAATACAAGATGAATGTTTTTCATACAATGTTATCTTATCCTGAGTAACAGCGAAAATGCTTTCTGTTTCTTTTAGCCTAAAATTATTCCTGCCAAGTAATCTAGTTTACGGTGGGTCTGATGTGTATTCTGGCACACTCATAGTGCACATAACACATTCCACAGTGCCCCACAGTGTGCAGAAATATATTTAAATATATTATTGCTTTTATTCCCTCCTAAAAGCAGCTACACCTTATATTATGTTAAAAGGTAAACTAAGCTCAGAAACAATGTGACTGCATAATATCCTGGTTAAACAACATCTTTGATGTATACCATCCACCTCTGTCACACAAGTACATCGTTATATGGAACACTTCACACATTCTAAACACTTAGTAAATGTGTATTTTTGTGCCTGGGGTACATAAAGATCTAAGAAACACTTATGTCAGAGAATTATCAGAAATGGTAGAAGTTTTCATCTCACCCTTTGCGTGCTTATGTGTTATTGCAGGTAAGTAGGGTATGCATGAATGCTAACCCAGAATGTGTGGGTTGCTGCAAGGCATTGGTGTGTGGAT
Organism: Pipa parva; assembly: GCA_019650415.1. Classification (NCBI taxonomy): domain Eukaryota; kingdom Metazoa; phylum Chordata; class Amphibia; order Anura; family Pipidae; genus Pipa; species Pipa parva. The sequence goes on from WMED01000152.1 coordinate 40,375, forward strand.
AATGAGCTAACAGCATTTGAGTCAAGACCTAACATGCTGTAAGATACCAAAGCGGTCTAAGGACCTTTCAAGATTACTTTTATTAACTCATGATATTCTATAGCATATAGTTGTCATTCTCACACTAGGAATATTATAATCACATGTTTTTCTCATAGGAGAACTAACAATTTAGTTTATATACTATTTCAATACAACTATTGTTGATCTCCTTACTTTGGAAGTTTACTACACCACATATTAAATAATAGGAAAAGTGCCATCTTAGTTAAAAGTAGTAAGGGATCTACTGTAGGTCATAGTAAATAGGAAGCTGAATACAACAAAAGGTAAATATTATTTGGGGTTTCTCCGCCACATAGGGGCAACATCATACAATCACAGAAGGTTATGTAGTCCATTCAGATATGTTTAGATAAATTCATACAGATAAGACTGGACGCTGAGGTTCCTCTGACTCCATTTAATTGAATTACCCTTTTTAGCTTCCAATTGTATATCTGGGCCCTAAATTAAAAATGAAATATGCTCTCCTGTCCTATGACCAAACCCTAGTTAAGACCTTTAAAACCTTGGTTTTGAGATGAGGATCCATTTAATATGGTGAATGGACCCTCATTTTATATAGTATAATTAGTAATTTTTTTACCCTCTCTGGCTTCTTCTCTTCACCCTTGAGGTTGTCAAATGTGGGCTGTTTCAGCAAAGGCACTAATTCCCATTAAATAGTCCAATTGGATGTTGCTTTCTAATTCAGAAATCCCTTGGCTGCTCTATTCCATTAAAGTTACATTCCTAATTTTAAAGCTTCAAAATAACTGCAGAAGGGAACAGCATATGTATTTCCAATAAACAGTTCCATTTGAGGTTGTATACTAGTTGCCTAGTTATTCCACCACCCATAGAGAGATTAATTAAAGTATTTTTCCCTTTTGTTTGTTATAGCTACTTGAGCCTTTTGAAAAATCATTTGTAGTCCCAAAACATTTTTGTTATGAGTGGCCATGCATCCTGGTTCCTTGACTGACAATCGGAATTCATGTATATTCAATTTGAGCTCCAAGCATCAAATTTTCTCTCTGAATGAGCTAGTATAAACATAAACTGCTTTAGAGTCCATTTATATCTAGTGTGAAAACACTATGTTTAGACATTACACATGTGCCATGGCAGATAGTAAGAGAAATATGGCAACACAATTTGTAAATTAAAACTTTGGGTGTAATTTAATACACTTGGAAAAGGCCAATTTCACTTTTCCGAGTTTATTCGCATAAGATCTCGACAGTTTCTCGTGGTAAATATCGCAAGATTTTTTTCAATTGATATTTACCAACAAGAAACTTTCAAGCAAGTTTTTCAATCTCGATTTTTCAATGTAAAGGTAGCAATATTACTAATGTAAAGTATGGCTACCTTTGCACTGAAAAATTTGATTGAAAAACTCCATTTGGGAGGAACTTACTTTGCACAAATCAGCAGGTCAACAGATACAAAGGATATAAAGAGGAAGTGGTGTAAACTGGAGTAGGATCGTATAGCAATGATTTACCAACCACCTATAGTTCATCAGTGATTTGTGAATCTACATATATCAGTGGAGGGGCTAAGTTATCTCCAGAATAGGAAAACTTTATCACCATATATGCAGAAGGTTACAGAAGGTTTTGGGCCAGGTTTGACCTCCCTTTATAACACCTGAAAAACTAGTGCTTTGTAATAGATTCCCCTGTCTCTAAAATAGCTTTCTATATAATAAAGTATTTAATTGCTTATAACAAATTCACATTGTACACTCGCAATTCTTTGCATAAGAGTTCAAGGGGGTAATTCAGGATAGTGCGAAGTGAGGTGCAGAGTCCTTGCCTCACTTCGCACAGACTGATATGCTCTCGCTGATGTCCTGCACGTGGACATCAGCAAGTGCTTTAAAGGGATTCCAGTCTCGGCG
>WMED01000153.1:0-17822 GCA_019650415.1 Pipa parva
TACTCAATCCTAGGGGTCGCGACCTGGGTTCCCTCCGCAGCGAAGGCCTAACCTCCTTGCAGGGGCTCTAGGTGAGAACCGGGAGTTCCTTAGACTCCGCGCCCTAGTGTTTGTTTGCCTTGGCGGGGTTTCCGGAGGCTACCAACTTCCCAATACGCAAGATCATAACAGCTTTAAAGGTATTCCAGTCGTGGCGAGGCAACTCGAGTGGTCGCGAGATGAGGCGAATCTCGAGGATTCAACTCCAGTACCTTTAAAGCGGTCGGTGATGTCCGTGTGTAGGAGAGAAGCGAGCGTGTAACAATTTAGCCGAGGGGAATTCAAGGACCGCGAGGTGAGTTCGGACTTTGCTGAATTACCCCCTGTCACAGAGGGTATTACTTATCAGTTAGTGACTACCGGCCCTCAGCTTAAGAGTTCCCTGATTGTGGTGCGGAGGAAATCTAGTACGTAGGCACACCCCACTGGACCAGTATAAGTTGCATACTTTACTTTTAACCCTTGTGATTTTTAATTAGGCTTTAATAAAGATTAGTTTTTACTGCAATTTCTATGGGTAAAAAAACAGATATTTTCCCTTTGTCCCTAAACTAAAATCCATCGCATGCAATTGTGTGTCCCAACACCATCTAATGAAATGCCAAGAAAAATTCCAAAAACAGGCTACTGGTTGTGCGATGTCAGCCTGTCTGCTTCTGACATCACACATTAATGGGGCATATTCATCAATGGTCAAAATCACAGTTTCACTATTTTCCATTTGTTGTGCCACCATATTCTTCTGATTTTGTGCATTTACCAAAAATTAAATAGAAAAGTAATTTTTGATGCAGTAGTTTTTACTGCACTACTGTCTTATAGGAAATAATGGTCCATACCAGGCTTAGATGTTAATGTTAAACGGTATTTGGATAAATCAGATTAAAAAATAAAAAAATTAATGTATTGAACATCCTGATGGTAGTGAAAGGTTTCAGAGGGACTATGGATGGGACTCTTTTGCCCACAGGTTGTATATAAAATTTATGACATTCTAAGATTTATAATAAACATATTAAACATATTAGGAGGCTACACTTAACCTTTTGAAATACTGCTGAAATCTTAATGCCAATTATGTCAGAGAGGTATTTTTAGAGGTTCATTCCCACAGCAGAATTAGATATTGTTGAAAGGTGAAAAAAACTGCTAAAATTATACATAACTAATGATCTGTACTAAGGCCAAGAATTAGCAATGTATATATTTCCATGTAATTAGCTATATCACATTTGATTTTTTAATTAATACAAATTCATATGTGTTAGAATCAACATCATATGTGAATGTAAATGTGTGAGAAAAAAATGATTATCTAGAGAGAAAGGATCAGCAATATCATTTACTCTGGCATGCCGCCCAAGTCCCTGGGTTCTGTGGGACGGTTCCATTTTTTCAGTTTTTATTCTGTAGTACCAGTTTTCTTCCACCAGAGGAAAGGACAGAGCTGCTCATGTCTGTGAATGAGTGCCCATGCACCTACAGCATACAGGGAAGGGGAGGGTATGTAAGCCATGGGGGTTAGGAAGTGTATAGTGTAGGAAGTCTTAGAGAATCAACACAACCATAGGGATATAAAAACTGCACACTGCATGAGGTTGTTGGAGAAAACTGCACATTACAAGAAGCTGTTGCAGAAAGCTGCACACTGTATGAGGTTGTTGGGGAAAACTGCACACTACATGAGGTTGTTGGAAAAAGCAGCACACTACACAAAGGTGCTGGAGAAAACAGCACACCATGTGAAAGTGTTGGAGAAAACTGCACACTTCTTGAAGGGGTTGCTGGAGGTAACTGCAGAATACATAAGGTTATTGGGGGAAATGCAAACTACATGGGGGTATTGGTCAACTACACACTACAGAGGGAATTGGGGAAACTGCAAACTTCATAGATATATTGAGGGAAACTGCACACTACTTGAGGCCATTGGGGGAACTTCACAGTATAAGAGCAACATCTGTTGGTGAAGGTTAAACAGGGGGAATGGTTGCTATAGAGACAGCTTAGTATTTGGGAAATGTCTGTTGAGGGAGGCTGCACAAATTGAGAGCAATGCCTGGAACAAGTTTCCAGCATTGCAATGTCTTTAGGAGGAAATGTACACTGTGGAGGATTGTATGTCAGATGAACTTAACAGCATGTGGGTTATCTCATTGGGAAACATGGAATGCAACAGCCAGTTACCACCCAGAAATTTACTATTGCCCCATTTACTAGCAAATGTTAGTTAGTTTAGCTCCCTTGCTAACCTGCTCCTAAACTCATCTCCCAGCTAACTGCCATGTCTGTGCTACTGCCTATTGCCATTAAACAGGATCTGGGACAATAGCAGGGTTATATACAGTAAATTAATACTATAAATAAACCGCCTGTCCTCATCTTATTTTCATGAGCTGCAGGTCACATGAAGCAACTTGTCTTCCTATTGTCCTATTTATCTATCCTAAGACCTGCAGGCAGCCACCAGCAGGTGACCCATACCATTTACAGACAAGCACAGGGACATCCAAATCCGATTTCCCACACAGCAGATACTGTAGTCAGGGGACTATGTGACTTGTAATTCTTCAACAGTTGTATAACAACATTCACAAGCTGGGATCCTCTAGCAGATACTTCCCAGTGAATAATGGGAGCTGTATTAAATGGGAGTGTTTGTGTTGCAGCTGCAGGTAACTGGACACTGATCCACTACATGTTATAAGCAGGTAATGCTCAAGCTCTGTGCATTTACTAATCCCTAATTTTGTAGGGTCCAAAGCAGCCTGCTTTCCATATAGTTCCCTCTACTGCACTAGAAGCCCAGGGATGCTCTAAATACTGAGCCATCAAAGTTTTGATATCAGACATTGCTAAGGGCTAAATATTAATCTGCTTTTTTGCCAAGCCTTCATTGAGTAGATCAGCCTCCAACAGACTGGCCCCATTGCAAAGCCAGAGAACTTGTGCACTTCTTTTGAGCAAGGGACAGGCTTAATGCTGACTGGAGATAAAACCAAATTAGCTACACTTTGATTGGCCACCTTATCATTCTAAAAAGTGAGTAAGGGGATTGGACCGAAATCTGAAGCTTCAAATTTACATTTGTAGTAAGGATTTCCATTTTTCCTCGTGGGCTTTAGGGACAGCTACCATACGGCACTGTTTTTGTAGCTTTTCCAAATATATATGGATGGCGTGCAACTCTGACACCAAGTACATCATGCACATAACATTTTTAAGACTAGATGGCCATTATATATATAGATTAAACTGATCAATACAAAGTGAGGTATTTCTCCACATGTTACACATCCCCTAAAATTAAGGAGTTCCTCAGAGGATTGTGGATATTTAAATGGTTAATAGCAAGTCTGTTAATACCTTTTGTTGCAAAGAACAGAAGCCACCAGAAGTTTTATTTTATTACATTTATTATGGTGTCCAGTTTCTGACAGGTGTATAGAAATGAGCATGCTCATTTTCTTGATTGAAAATTCTGGAAAATATATTTAATTTGCGAAACACAAGTCTGTCAGTGCTAATGTGATAAAGATGTCAGCTTCTTTCAAAATGTACATGGCCTGAATTTGCAATGGGAGATGGTCTCAAATTCCTGAGAAGGCAAAACTCAACCTGTTTGAAGAACATTTAAAGGAGACCTGTTACTAAACAGTTTCATTTGCTATGACATGCTAAAAAAAAATCCATTGTAAACTTCACATCTGGAACAAATGATTAATCAGTTGATCAAATTTGGAATCGATCAATAATCAATTGCTCGGAATCAATTTTATTTTCTACTAATTATCGTGATGTCAAAGAGACAATATTCATGGCAATGGATTCCCACATGCAACAAGTATGTATGGCAGCCTTTGATTAATTACTTAATTTGTACTGGTAAGGCTAAAATTTGGCAACAATTTTATATACAGTTGTTACATTGTAATATAATTATTGTGCTGGAAGTTTAATTATTAGTAATAGGGATATTCCACAAGCACTACATTAAAATTTGGGTCAATCCCACCATTACTGGAAGGCTACAAGATTGTACAGTTCCAGTGGTAATGTGGATTTAGATGAAGAAATGTTCATTTCACGAGAGGGAGTCTCTTTCAACAAGTTATAGGCTTTGAGTGATGGGACTCACTGTTGGATTTGAGAGTGGGATGTCTGCACCTTTGGATAATCTTCACATTTGACTAAGGGCCATGTAGTAATGTCTTTGCAATAGTAGGAGCAAGACTGCACTTAGTGAGCTGCACTTTTGGCTACATTTTTGAATGATCTCATTCTGTGGGTGTATGGACAGGACACCCGGAAGCCTGTACATTGGTTATCAGCAGATCATAAAGAGGAAATACGCATCTAAACTTGTATTCCCATATGCTACAGAAAATGTATAGTGTAAATCTGGAAATTGGAACATATTTTTGTTGGTTATTCAAAAAACATTCTTACATTTTAGTCCTCTACTTATGGCCAAATAAAAGATAATTAGATTTCCAGCATTACTAGAATAAACAATTACTGAGAAAAACTAGGCAGTTTTTCCCTCCAGGATTACCTACTCCCCTAGGTGACCTCTCATACAGAATTTTCCCTCCAGGATATAACAGTATTCATTAACAATTAGTAGGTTGCATCAACAACTTTCTAACGTGGATCTCAATGAGGTCAAACCCATCTATGTTATCTTTTCTACTACAGGTGTAACAATAACTTTTTAAACATTATTTGCTTAGTTACCTTGCATGACCTTCATAGAACTGGACATCATTTACTGTTGTGTAATATGTTATACTGTGCCTTCCTCTCATCATCAGTTTAAAACCTGAGGCGTGCATCTGCTGACCTGCATTTGCAGTCTGCACTTGTATGACTGATCTACTAGACAACACACATTACAATAATAATAAGACATAGAGAGAATTCTGCCCAGAGGTGCTTAAATTTTAGTTAGTAATCCATCCATATTTCATATAACATTTTGATGCTAGCTCTTTCATTTTTAGCATACTTTTAATTTCATCATTTATGTTGAAGAATTGCTTGATATCTTTACAGTATTGTTCAGTGCTTTATTTTCTTTACAACAAGTTGTCATACCACAAACCTTAAGGATGAAATACAAGATTTAGGAGACTGGAAATACTCTGTGGTGGTCTAGGGAGATAGTGGAAACCTTGCCAAATTACCTTCCTCTTTACTCAAAGCTCCTGGTTGGTGTAGAAAGTGGATATGTTATCAGCCCCAGCAACCAGCAATGAACAGATACAAGTGGTTAATCCCTAACAAAAGCAGAGAAGCATTTTAACCAGTGAAAAGGCAGACAAAGAAGTAGTCAGACAGGGGCAGAACTTCGGGTAGGCAGACCATTTTATATATATATATATATTTGCACTGAGCCCCCTCTTCTGAGTCAGTGCATGATTAGCAATAGAGCCACCTCTCTCCTGTCACACTACAGGGGTCACAGTGGTGGTGGCAGTGCCCGCTAGAGCAAGGGGCCAAGTCACTACCACAACTGTTACTAACCCCCTTAGTAACAATGAGACCCATGACCCGTGGCTGCAAGGCCACAGTAGTATGATAACTGTACACAACATGCAGCATATGTCACTAAAGTCAGTGTTGTTTTGAATAGGAAGCTAGTTCCAAAACCAAACCATTGTATAGATATCTGCAAACTGTGTTTGTCTAGTGCAGCAGTTCTCAACCTAGTCAACCCTTGGACTGACGTCACACGTAACGTATCGAGCCCAACGTCATCATGTCACGTGATGACGTTGGACAAAACATCATCACGAATGTGTGTCACATGGTGACGTCAGGCCCATGACACATGACACGCGATGAGATGATGTCAGGCTCGATACGTCACCATGCAGGAACCCTATATAAAGGGGCCTGCAGTCTCTTCTGGCTTCAACAGCGTGTTCGTGACCCCTGTAAGAGCGTTGTTTGACCCCCAAAGGGATAACGACCCACAGGTTGAGAACTGCTGGTCTAGTGTCACAGTACTTCAGGGCTGTTAATGTCTAGTGTTATAGTACTGTAGGCAAAAGATGGTCCTCCGGCACTCCAAAATTGGTTAAAAGCCTTCTTTATTAAATAATCATAAAATCTTTTTGTTACATGTAGACAAATTACACTGCACTAACGCGTTTCACGCATAGGTGCTTAATCATTGACTATGATTAAATTTAAGCATCGCATCCTTTTCAGCAATGTGATGCATCCCAGACAATGAAACATATGTGTCAAAGATATCATCATATATCAGATGTAGAAAAAGGAATTCATGAAATATCAAAAACTTTAAATCTGATACGCATGATAAATTATGAAAATCCTACATTGACTGTTTTGATGCCTAAATTCTTTAAACTACAAAAACCATCAACTCAATGTAACATACTGTACTTGGATAAATGTATTTACAGTATATGCTGCTTATAGTAAAAGCCAGTATGGAATAAAATTCATGAAAATCAATATAGTTCCTTCACTGTGTAAATTTACATATCTGTCAAGATTAAAATGATTTTTTTATGTCAGTTTTGTTAAAATTCCAAACCAATCTAGGTAATCTGAAGTGTCTGCTTGTTACAAGACACTGATACAGTATCGGGTCCGTGGTTATAAATGTCAGCCTCCTATACTTAGTATACATAATAATTTTTTCCTCTCAGCCATGATACTGATATGACATTAATGACTGCCTATCAGAAAGAAATATCAGGTTGAACCGAAAACCCTGAAAAGCATATCAGTAAAGTGCTTGGTGCAATCTTTCAAATCCCATACAAACATATGAGTATTGTACAGAAATGTTATAAAGGCTAAATAAACACACCAGGAATATTTCTAAACACCTAAGAAGATTTTCAAGTGGGAATTTCAGTGCAGAAATAAATTAGTGTTTTGGGGGAAAACACATTCTCATTAATATTGACTGTGCTTGTTTCACCTAGAAAATGTAGAGTGGAACTCATTAAAGTCACTGGTTGTCAAATAACATTAACATGGCACAGCCCATCTCTGTTTAAACAAATCTAGGCTTATTTAGGTTTATAATTATGGATTTTTAATGACATTGATTTTGAAGGAATATTACACTAGGGAGTGTTAAAGTGACAGGTTTAGGTTTACAGATTTTGCAGAATAATAATAATAAGCAATTGAAGAAAAAACAAGCAGAGCAGAGATTATCAGATAATCCTAGCCCTTCTGCTTGTTACCTCTGTGCAATCTGTTACTTGTATTATTTGATCATTAAGCAGATTTTAACTCTAGCTGTTTTAGGCTGCTTTTCTCCAGTTCTTCAGCCTCTCAGAGATATCGTGCTCTGAGTCTCCAGATGAAATTGAAAATAAATTGTAATTAGTTTCTGGAGGGGGGATGCATGCTCAGTTAGTGGGCTTAGCCCTTGACTAAGGGGGAGGGGCTAGGATTAGTTGAAAATCTCTTCTCCAAGTGCTTGTTTTTCTCCTATTGGTAAGTCTAAACCTTTTATTTTATCACTAAAATGGTTCCTTTTCCTGACTATGAGTAAATCTTTATAACCTGAATTTTAAATAGTGTTGAAATAACAGGAAAATGCACGTTAAACTGCATTTTTATATGATTTTTTTCCCTAGGGGCATTACTCAACATCCGAAAAGTTTAATACTATTTATGTTTTGCACATTTGCTGCTGTGACCACGGGCTGTTGCCAGTTGCAGTGTTTGGTGTATAAACTCTTCATTTCACTTTATGTGGTGATGTTAATCATTTAGTGCCTCATTGTCAAAAGGGTGAATTCGCCTAGATACAATTTGGGTCACATCAACAAAATAGTCGTGGATTCACTTCTCAGCATTGACTAAGCAGCAACTAGTCTTGTCAAACAAGCAGACAGTGGCAATCACTGTCAGATGCGTAGTGTGGCATAGGCCATCAGATAGAAGTAGGATGAGAAGTCATGCGAAACGAGGCTAATTCAACAAATGAAGGGCAGTGACATCAGTCTCACACTGTCCCACTAACTGGATTCTGTCAATATTCTATCTATTTCTATGTCACCTTGATTCTAGGTCATGCTGTCACTTAGTCATAGTCACCATTGTCACTTTTGAAGAAATAGCCACCTTACATAACACTGGGACCCTGCCATCAACCTCCCAATTTGCAAGTTTGAAGTGGCGAAGTCAAACAGATGGATTCAGAGCTGTTCACCTAGTCTCATTTGCTCCTTCAACACACTCCTCCACTTAGTCAATAGTAGAAGTACCTGTATACACGCACACGAAAAATGATGCGAAGAACTCTGTAAGTTTGTGACTATCACAGATGCTGAATTGTTCACGTATTCACCACTTCTCAGACTTTTAGTCAATAAGCGAACTTGGGGAATTGGCAAATAGAGGTGAATTCATAGCTATATGTCAATATTTAGACTTTTGTCAATGAAGACCTTAGTTTTAGCCATACCAGTAATGTAGTTGAATGATGAGAATATATGCATATGCAAAATCCCAGTGTGAAGAGTTGCTGTAATAGATCAAATCCACGTAGCACTATTATTAGAATTTTTATGTTACATTTATCATAGTAATGTATACTTAGGTGCAATAGAAAATCTATTGCTAACACAGATAAATTCCATGAGAAACATATTTAGTCTTTCAGAATGATGTCATAAACAACATCCCTGCATCAAGCGTGTTCGGAATTATTAGTTATGATGATTCATTATTTTACATTAGAATTTCACGTTATGAAGGTAATAAAAATATGTATTTCTGGTTTATGTTTGGCGAGCTAGTTATTTCAAAATGATTCAGTTTATAGCTTTCTACTAAATAAAAAAAAAAGAAAGAACCCATTCCCTGCATGTATTCCCAAATAGAATTATCATTTCAATGTATTCAAACACATTTTGAGACTACTGTACAGTATAGTTAAATGACTCTATCATAAAACAATATTGGCTTTCTCAATTTGATAATAAAATGTTGGCTCTACCATTAAACATCAAAGCAACAATGTCATTGTGGTTATTAGAATCTAAATAAATTATGCTGCAAATCCATTTGTACTCTGAGGTAATAATGGTGTTAAATTGTAGAGAGGAAAAATAATGCATTAAAAATGCAAAACTCAAAATGATGAAGAGCGAGAAATCAAATTCAGCTTAAATATGTTCCCACTTTGGTACATAACAACTCATTCTTCCTGTATTCTATCAGTATTGATACGAGATTTTCCCCCAAAACAGTTTCCTTTTTAATGTGTTTCTATAAAATTTGGGACTGTTTGAGCAAATGTCTCACTAGTTCTAATTGTTTGTTTGTTTTAAAGATGAGCTATAGGGTGTTATAAAACTTACCTGATCAATCTAACCCAGGATCATCAGATGAATACATCTCCGGCCCAGCTCACTTCCTGGTTATGTAGGTGACGTGGATTGTCACATACTTTCCTCCCCCCTTCCAAATTTTGCCAAGTTTAACTAACTGCGCATGGAAAGGTAGCCATACTTTATGTTAGTAGTATGTCTACCTGCTTATTGAAAAATCAAGATCTAAAAACTCAATCAGAAATCTCGTGCGGTAATCTCACGGGAAAAATGCAAGATCTTGCGTGATAAACTCGAAAAGACTGAGAGTGGTTTTTCCAACTTTAATAAATTTCACCCTTTAGAATACTGCTGCTAGATCCATCAGGAAAGTTTTATAGCTCACTACAGTTCACCTTTAAAGTGCATCTGTCTCCTCAAAACCAATACTAATTTAGGTTCTACCAATGAAAAAAATGTTTAGTAAATATATACATATTGTTTTTAAATGTACCTTTATACAGCGTTTCTTTCTCTCATCTTCCCTGTCAGCCTGCCTTTTCTTTCCCGAGTGTCGGGTGTATGGGGCTAAATAATGATTGACATTATAGCTTCTCCAATCAGATCCCTTAAATCACTATCTAGCAGGGATCTGACTGGAGGAGCTATAATGTCAATCATCGTCACTCGAAAACAGGAAAGAAAAGGCAGGCTGACAGGGAAGATGACAGAGAGAAACGCTGTATAAAAGATACATTTAAAAAAAAAAATACATATATATATTTACAAAATGTTCATTTCATTAGTACAACCTAAATTAGTAACTATTAGTGTTTAGAGGTGACAGGTGCACTTTAACTTATCATCTGCATTTTATTTTCAAAGCAATGAGTAAATATACAAGTGTTTCCCTGTATTACAGCAGTATAACATTTAGCTTAAATGTCAACCTATACCATAAACAGAAAATTACTATTTGGATTGGCATAGTAGCATTGTATAAATATGATCCCAAGTTAGATTCTTGATTTTTTTTTATTATTGTGTATGATTCTTCTAATTGATTGGTTGCTCCCATCTTTTCTAAAATGGCTTTCTGGGAAACTATATGATATGTATTATCTAAAGTTCTATAGAAAAAAAATTAGAAAAGAGGTGGGTTTTTTTTAATAGCAGAAAAAAAAGACGGTAGCCATTGTTTATTTATAGGCAGGGCCGGCTCTCCCATTAGGCCACATAGGCAGATGCTAGGGGTGCCAGGTGTCCAGGGGGGCGCTTGAATGCATTTTTTTTTTACTAGCAACGTTGGAGGTGAGTGGGTGGCGCAGGGCAAGGGGGGATGGCGCGGGGCAGGGGGGGAGGCGCAGGGAAAGGGGGAGGTGGCGCGGGGCAAGGGGGGCAGCACGGGACGGGGGGGCACCAGGTGGGGGGTTGCCTTTGGCGCCAATAGGGCCAGAGCCGCTACTGTTTATAGGAATACAAAAACATGTAAACTAATTCATTTCAATATTTTAAAATATCTCATTATGATTGGTTATGCCTGTTGGAAGACTCATTGATTGTTAGTGTTTATTATAAGGATGAGAATCATTATAATTCACAATGACAAGGTAAATCACAAGGTTATTTATTGCCTAAGTAAAATAAATACCATTATTTAAGGTTATTTTATGACCCATTGTTCTTAGTAAAGCCAGACATAAAATAGAGGGAAGTGGTTACAGCTGTTGGTCAACTGATAGAGCAAGATTATGGAACAAAGGGCACCAGATGCCAAAGTTGAAATATTTGCTGTTTTAGCAAATAGCAAACAGAGAGCACAGCTATGGGAGAAATAGACTGTAGGATTGCAGTAGGTTCTGGAGTCATCAGTTAAATTTGCTACTTTGGTAATAGTCAAATTAAAATGAAATAATGATTGTACAAATGATCAGATTTGCCAATTCTGGCCAACTCTGGATACTGTTTATACAGCCGTACGTATTTGTAGATGATCCAGTCTATTCCTAAACAACATGGTTTCTTTGTACAGGCTGGGAAAAATAATAGCACAATATATAATCACATATATTTATTCTTCTATTAATAATAAAAATAAGCAAAAAATGCATTTTGTCAACTTCTGAGACTAAAAAAAAAACCCAATGTGTCAGTATTCTGAGACTAAACAAAACATAACATTTTCTTACTGAAATGATTTGGAATTTAAATTTTTTATTGGCTGTAGCCATTGGCGTTTGAGGTTAAACATGCACTGCTGTTACTAGATAGAATAGCTTGATAAAATGTAACTTTATCAATATATTTTACTTAAACATTAAATGCAAAGCAAATATAAATTGCTCTACCATCCATGCAATGTAATTAATACTGCATTTCAGTTCTCCTAAATGCACGAGTTAAGCATACCTTTTTTTCTGTGCCTGGGGCATTCTAAGTATATTAGGAAAAATGTTACACTGATGACATTTACACTCCAGAGGATCTGAATAATATTTCTCATTGTACAACATCTAAGCTATTAAGATTCTGCAAATAATGGCATGGAACTCTGAAAATCCCTGCCATTGCAAATACTAAATAAACACTTTTCCTATCAAAAGTGCAACATAATTGGTTTATTTAGGGAGATATTTAAAAAAGTAAAAAAAAAAAAAAAAAAAAAAAGTTGCCATCAAAAAAGTCTCAAGAAAAGTCACCGGTGAAAAATTGAAAAATCACATACATAAAATGTTGTCAGAATATCATTATTTATTAAGCCTCTTGAGACAAATTTTGTCACCAAAAAAAAAAAAAAATTGCCAGATTGAGAGTGGCGAAAATCCATTATTCTCTATAGGAGATGGTTGTGAAAAATTTTCTAAAAGCCATAACCTTTCGCAAAAAAAAAAAGTCGCCAATATTGAAAATAGTCACAATAGAAAAAACACGCTATTGAAATCAATGTAAAATGAGATCATTTGAATGTTTCAATCTATTATCGATATTGATCTTTTTCGGTCACAAAAATTTTAAGCTTCTGCTTCATAAATTGGCCGCAATTGTAAAAAGTTGCAACTAAAAAAGTCTCCAAAAACGCATTGATGAACTGCAACTACAATTGAATATGGGTGAAGAGGTCAAAATGACCTTAGTAAATATCTCCCTTTAAGGGGGTAATTGAGGAAAATCCGAACTTACCTGGCGATCCTTCGATTCACTTCGCAGAGACTGGTATGTGTTCCCTGCTCTCCTGCACGTGGAAATCAGTGAAGGCTTTAAAGGTACTTCGGCTCGGCAAGGTGATTCGAGTGGTCGTGAGGTGAGCCGAAATACGTTTAAAGTGTTTGCTGATCTTTGCGTGCAGGAGAGCAGGGAGCGCGTACCAATCTCTAAAGTAAATTCAAGGATCATCAGGTAAGTTTGGACTTTCCTGAATTACCCCCTTAGTTCAATTAATTGAATATGCCATTTGTGAATATGACCACTACAAACTAAGTCTGCTATACAAAGGAAAAAATTATTTGGTCTGAGAAAATTTTGATGAAAAAGTGTAAATGATGACTCATCACTGATTCAAAAATTAGCAACTACTCTACCTGGAGGGAACTGAAAAGCTGTTTTTTTTAAATGTCACAAACAGTAAGTGTCATGGTCTTTTGGGGTTTTTAGGCTATATAATTAAACATACCAAAAAAAATGAAGAAGTAGGTTAACCCCAAGCTCATTGGAATAAATTAAGCTGCTGGAAAAGATTAAATCAAACTGGGTTATTTTAAAGATAGAACTGTTTGAGAAAAAGAAATGACAAGGGAGTACATCAACATAAGAATATATAGGTCAACGGTTAAATAAATATAGGATGAGTTAAATGTCCAGTAACAAGGCACAGAGTTCCTGAACCTTTTGTCTAGCCTTGAATAAACATTTGTTAACCTAAATGAATTAATAACCATTTATAAATAGATCAAAGGGGCAATAGAGAGCTCAACCCATGTACTATTTATACCAAGGGCTGGTAGTATAACAAGGGGATGGTTTCTCTATGTTTAGAGAAAAGTAGGTTTCTGTACATATATAGAAGAAGGTTCTTTGCTATACTGTAAAGTCAGTGAGGCTATGGAAATCTCTGCTTGAGGAAGTTGTCATGGTTGATTCACTAAAAGAGTTCAAATGGAGCCTGGATGCCTTCCTTGACTGTAGGAATATTACATTATGGGTACTAGATAACTGGAGGTGAGTTTTGGGTCAGCAAGGTACTTTTTCTGTAAGCTGAAGACAACTGGCTTTTGCCTTTCTCTGCATCAACGCTGCAGGTTAAGAGGCGGAAATGGATGGATCTGTGCTTTTCGGATCTCACAAACCACGTTGCTATGCAGAATAAATTGCTTGTAAATTTGTTAACAGGTGGAACAATTTGTTGAATTGGGAATTTCATATTACATATGATTCATTCAGCTATCAATAGTAAAAAGGAACATTTATGGTAGAACAAGTCTTTATTGACCAAATATTTCATCTGGTATGACAAATGAGTAATCAAATCTTTCAAATGATTGTGTAAATTATTAAATATGCAAATATCCACCAAAAGTTGGATCCCTTTGTGTAGTCAATATGGTCCAGTCACTCCCCTGTTGCCTCAAAAAAACTTGACTTTATTATGTACTTGTATCCCCAAACAGATGAATTCTGAGCCTATGTAACCATGCTCACATTCTTCTACAAGTTCCAGAATGGAGGGTTGTGCTGCCACAAAAACGAAATGTCAGGTGCTCACATCAAAATTAAAGGGTTAAACTGATGCAAGAACTTTTTTAAAAAATCTGATATTGAGTACTATTTCAGCACTTCTCTAGTATAGACACTTTATTTTTCCTCTTGCTAAGTTTTTTCTTTCCCCTAACACTGCTTCTTATTGCCTGTGGCCATCCCTGTACTTGGAGAGACACACTGCACCATATAATTATGTAAAGTATATACATAAAGACAAAAAGCATGCTGAGCTGTATAATGGAAAAAGTATGCACATATTGATAACACATCAAACTGTAAAAAGATACAAAGTGGGTTTATATTGCTATTTAATTGGTAGCACTTTAATGATTCAATGTATGCACATACTGATAAAAGTCAGGTATAGCCACAAGCTACAAGGAACAGATGGAAAAATAGAGGAAGATAAGCCACATCCAAATAGTTAAATAGAAAAGAAAATGAAGAAACATGTGACTTTTACTTCCCTTTCAATGCAACACTATTCTCAGTTCATGTTATCACTTAGTCAATACAGTATATTTTCTATGACTTGTAAGTGTACAGTCAAGTTACACAAAACAGGAGCCCTGCCATCAGCCCCTCTGCCATGCCACATTGATCTACTGAAGTCAAACCAGTGAATTCAGAGCAGTATATTACTTTGTGAATTCAGAGTAATTTGCTACTTTGACACATTATGACACTTGATAAATAGCCTAATTGAGCATGCATTCACATGCATAGAAATGTGAAGTAAGCAACCATTGTAAGGTGTCGAATTAGGGCCTTATAACAAAAGTCTGACTTCACCTGTCAAAATCACTTCACTACAATTCGAGTCGCATCACCAAAATAATTGCAAATTCACCTATATTTATTTATGAAGTTACAGATACATTTGTCGAACAGGTGGGCTGCTGTGGACACAGTTGCATGTGCAATGTGGCAAAATCAATCAAATAGAAGTAGGATGCAAAGTCATGTGACTTGATCAGAATTCTCCCAGTGAAGTGCAGTGACGTCATCCTCACCTTATCCCAGTAACTGTATATAAGTGAATAATACACCTGTTTCTATTTCCCCTTGTCCCTAGTTCAAGTTTAGTTCTAGAAAAATTTAAAGTGCAACAGTAAAAAGGTAAAAAGCGGCGCTAAATATATAAAATATTTCTGTGCTCAATACAAAGTGTGTATAAATAAACTCAGTGATTTCTTCCCAGTAACATCAAAACAGAGTGAGGTTGATTGCAGCTTCTTCTCATGGAGTTTGTTTCAAAACTCCAACCTTGTAATACAAATCCGAGAGTTCAAACTCTAGAAAAAGCACAAACATAAAGGTGCACTCATAGTGCTTAACCATTATAAAAATAGTATTAAGGGACACAACCCAAACGTGCCAATTAATCAAGTAGTGTTTAAACTGATAATAGAAAAATACACCATGTGAGTAGCAAAAATGGCCGCTCACCAGATTCCTTGAGATCACACACATTATATACTCATAGTGAAGGAGATGTGGAGTATAGATTCAAATAACATAGATGGAGAAAGAGTTCTAAATGCCATTTACTTCTGAGGAAGCCGCAGGGAAGCGGTGAAACGCGATGAGGCAGGCAATTAGGACTCTTTCTCCATCTATGTTATTTGAATCTATACTGGTCGGATAATCCTGCTGAACAGACTGTTAAAGCAAGGAAACATCCTGTGTGTCTATTGGGGAAAGTCCTGAGATTTTGATAGTGTACTTCAACCTGAGCAACATTCTCTGCTTGTATAAGGCCTATACAAGCAGTGTACTTGTGAGTGCATAAACTGTTTTTAATACTTATTTAATTAATAAAATGTTTCTACTCTATGTAGACTTTTTCTCTGTTTTTGGTCATTTGTGAAATGTGAGTCTTCCTGGAAGTAGGGGTTTTAAAGATCCACATCTCCTTCACTATGAGTATATAATGTGTGTGATCTCTAGAAAAGTTTAGTTGCAGTCGCCATTGTCACCTTTGATGAAATAGTCACCTTATGGCACGTCAGAGCCCTGTCATCAACTCCCAATTCACCACTCTGATGAAGACAAACAGATGAATTCAGAGCATTGTTAAGCTCGTGACTGCAACAGATTCCTGTGCACACACATGCAAAATAATGTAAAGAGCTTTGAATATAGTAGTCACCCAAATTAGATGCCTATTTGACACATCACAAAGTTTTCTCAATAAGCGATCATAGGGAGGGAAGTGGGGATCAAATGTGAATTTATAGCTCTATGCAACTATTTGGTCTTTAGTCATTAAGGCTCTTAGTCATGAAGTTTCTATACCACAGAAAACAGAGTTTGATGAATAAGAAGGGTTGGGGAATAGATTAACTCCAGCATTACACGTACAAACGTTTGTATATCTTAATATTCAGACTAAATTATATTTGATACATATTTCATTAAGTTGCTCAACAGTTCAGATAACAAGTAATCCTGAGTCACTTTTAGAACATGTAAAGTAAATTCTGTTAAAAAAAAAAAACTTAAGCTTGCAAAAGTGGTTTCTTAAGGGGCACCCTAATGAGCTATTGAAGACCTTTATCATTTTATAAATAACTGACATAATAAGTTCTCAGATTATAGTAATTCTGGAAGAACAGCAAATAATAGGGATGTCAAATCAACTAGAATTCAGATCACTTGGGTTTTCAAGCTTACACAAGGAAAAAGTGGTTCATACAGATAAATGTAGGCTATTATACCCTATTGCAAAATACCAAATGCATGTGTAATGGGAAGGTGGAGAAGCCGGTGACAGAGAAATGCTGTGTTGAAAAGATCTAAAAATATTTAGCAAAAGCAGGTGAATCGAGTCTCTAAAGCAAGATACAAGGAACATAACCAAATGAAACTATAATTCCAATACTTTTCTTTGTGCAATGAAAGAATTCTATCCTAACCCCCTATTTTATAGAAAAGTATAAGATGCTAGTTCTAATTGAATTTGAAATAAAACTAACTGTTAAAGTGAATGTTCCCTTTGAATGTAATTTTAATATGCTGTAGATTAAAGTTTTCTACGCATATGTGCAGTTGTTCATCTTTTTTTTTTCTGTTTATTGAATTATTTAACTTTATGAATTTTTGTTCAGATCTCTTGTTTACAATTAAACACTTCCTCTTTTTGCTAGGGTTGGTTAAGTTGGTTTCAATATAGATTAGAAAAGAGATAGTATAAGGCATGAACAGAAATATTAGTAATAAAAATTTTTCCTGACTTAAAATTTCTTCCAAGAATCCTAAAAGATGAAACAAGGCAGTCAAGTATTTCTAAAACCAAAGAAAAATAAAAAAGGGACCAACTGCAAATTGGTCATTGTCTGGAAGTTGTAATGGTCATTATTTTGCAATAACATCTTTAAAAAGCACATATGAATTTGATATAGTTCATACACAGTGAACATCAGACATTCCAAATGGGCAGAGTTTCCATTAGAAATACCCCCATATACTGTGCGATTCAAGTACAAGAATATTCACTGCTTAAAGTCCATCAAACATATCCAGACACAGTGCCCAATGCCCTTTCAACATACAGAGACAGTGCAGAGTGCCCATCATACACTGCTGTGCTTCTATTTACATCACTGCATAAACTCCTCCTTGGAGCCTTCAGCTAACATACAATTATTTGTACTGGTGGGCAGAGCCGGCTCTGGCTCTATTGGCGCCCTAGGCGCCATCCTCCAACGGCGCCCC
>WMED01000153.1:23390-42296 GCA_019650415.1 Pipa parva
ATATATATATATATATATATATATATTCACTAATGTGACATTGCTGAGACTATATATGACCCAGTCCTGCAGTTTAATGAGCAATGACATAATATGAATGTTGTTTTCCTCATAAGGCCATCTTTTGAAACCCATAGCTCTGGTCCATCTGTAAATGGTTAAAATGAACCAGGTCCCAACAGGACTAGGCAAGGGGTGTTACCTAGGCTATGTCATGGTTTAGGCCAGGTATAGATTGCTAGGGTTGTATGACTGGATATCTTTCATGTTTGAAATCAAAACACAATGCCAAGAATCCCCATGGTGAAAGGCAGTTGGTGAGTCTCATGTAGATTTCATGTATATGATATTATGAATGTAAAGCTGCTCATTTGTTTAAATATACTCTTGGTGATCATCGATTGTCTGGTAATATGTTTTACCCAGCAGTACTCTGTGAAGCTGAATTAAAAAGCTGCTTTACTTTTTTAGGCAGTTAAAAAAAAGCAGGCAGTGTATTTCAAAATATTTTTTTAGGAGAAGATATTTCAGAGTTTTTCATACTGTTTGAAATTTGTCATTTTTTAAATTTTCAATTTACCCTGCATATTTTGCACCTTTGACAAACTGGAGGAGCTTTGAACCACCTGAATGAATATAAGGAGGGTTGTACTGTATAAGACAGAGAGTTCAACATTAGTGAAGCCATCTCCATTTTCTTCCTGGGGAAGGTCAGCTGCCAATTCAACCTTGCATCCTTCATAATCCTGCTGATGGTGATAAAAAATTATTATTATTAGAAAAGCAGCCAGTCCATTTGAGACAAACTAAATTACCTTATTTTATATGGTAGTTAATTCCATTACTTGACTGCCTTGTAATATAAAATCCTTCTTACTTCTTCTGTATAACTCCCTTTCTTCCATTATCACGAAATTTATTAAAGGCGAAATCGGCGATGCGATCGATTGAAATCAAATTTCGATCGATCAATCACAGCAAATTTTGATCGATCGAATGCAAATTCCAATCGATCGGTAAAATTTTTCAATTGAAGCGCCGAAATTGCCGATTTCGACTTTAATAAATTTCGGCCAGTGAGTGAAATTTAATAAAATCTAAAATATTCAATAATTTTTGCCGATATCATAATATCGATCAATTTTGTCGCAATATCGATTTCACGGTATCGGATTTACTCGAAACGTTTCAATCTGTTTACTACTATGGAAAATCCATAATATGGATGGAAAAATTCAATATCGAATTTTTGATTCAGATTTTTCACATCACCATTCATATAGGGAATGAATCCATTTATTAAAGCATAAGAAACACAAACAAAATATTTTGGGATTAAATAACCATTTTTAAGGGTACAACTTCTGTTTGTGTTTCACCCATGAAGATTTATTCAACACTGGAGAGTTCTTTATGGAGTTGGAGATGTAGTGAATTGTCTTGAATTTATATATCTATATGACAATACCTACTTTAATAAACAACCCCTAAGGTCTGTGGTCATTCTACAATAACATTTGAGCAAACTGATTGCATGTCCGTGTATGGACGGATCTTTGTTTTTTTTTTTTCTGCTTAAATGAAATGTGATCTTGTATGTTTGTGGCCAAATTGTAGACAATACAATCAGTGAACTCAACAAACAATGTAAATGCACAATGACTGGGCTGTTGATAACCTTACCGATGCTCAAAAAATATTTTGTATATCAGTGGAACCTTCTGCAATTTTTGCATACTTGCTTTACGTAAAAAAAAAAAAGCTCCTGGATTTCTCAAAAAGATAACCAAATCTCAGCTCCCACAAGTGTATTCCCATACACCCTTTTTAGTTTAACAATGTGCATTGCTGCAAAATTCCTAGCAAAAAATTAACACTGTGACAAGTTGGGAGTAAATAAAAAATGCATGAATTATTTGTCGAGATAAAACTTAGAGAGAAAAAAGAAGAAAGAAGTAGAAAGAAAATAATTTGAAAGGTTGGGGGGAGTAGAGGGGAAAGAGTTGGTGGTATGTGGTGGGATCTTTGATCCTTGAATTTATGAAAATTCATTAATTTTGAATCTTGAAATAAACAACAAAGAAACCATAAAATGAAAAACAAAGTAGGGATAAAGTGTCAGCGTTTTAATCATGAAATATATTTCTTCCTTCTGTATCTAACTATGTAATAATGTAATGGTCCATTTCAATATCTGATCATTGAAATCTGCTGTTGATACTACAATTTCTAGATATTATCTCTCCAAGTCCAGTGGTTCCTGGCTCTTTCTATGTATTTTCTAGCTTCCATTGCTTTTAAATTAAATTTCCTCTAATTTGCATCGTGGGAATATTTGAGATTGCAATCCTTGCTTAGAACTTTGTTATTCACCATGAGAAAATTTTCACCTGGGGAAGAATAACAGTAAAAAAGTAATTAAAGTTCAGTTACTGTTAGTTATGTGAAATGCTTCCCCTTAATTGCAATGCTGTGTTTTTTCATTATGCTACAAACTAAATTCTGAGTTGAATTACCGGAACACTGCTGACCATTATTGAACCATAAAAACAAAACAACTAAATGTTTTGTTTACTTTCCTAGATTTTAATATTGCCTATTTTCTGCAATAAAAGGATAGCATGTTCTTTTTGCATTCAAAAAAACCTTAACTTAGGAGCATTTTGTTAAAATACAAGGGTATATAACATACCGTATATCTGAAATAACTATTGTAACATATGGATTGTAAGAGTAAGAGATTGAACTCTTATTAAATATATATTTATTTTAAAATACTTAACATTTACAGGTGTCTATATTGAAAGAATTGAATTGCTTATTATGGCAGTAAATATATTAATTATGCATGGAATTCATGGTTTATTAGTAGAATTCATGGTTTGTACTGTTGGAAGAAATGAAACTTTCAGATTATAAACATCATGATTTATATGAAATTAGAAAAATTGTAATAGAAGCTGATTCAGAACCATTTGAAATTTGGAAGGTTGGCCAGACAAGAATCCTGCCTTCAGATCAAAATGCAGACAACAGGTGCATCTTTATTTATAACTATAGACGAGACAGTCAATTTGTGATGTTTTATTTGTGTATCAGCAAAGATATGCAAATCAGTGAGTGATTAGCATAGTTTGACACAAATTGTTATTCGTTATAGAAATGCCATATTCATTAGAGATATATAGAAAACATAATCATTTCTAAATGGTGTTTTTGGTTTTTAAGGTTTTTTTTTTTTTTGCAGGCACAAACAGAATTTTCCTTCTGATCCACTGCCAGGACACTGTAGAGATCTGGCATATTTTGGGTCATTACTAATGAGTAAAATGAATTAATTAAAAACTAATTAGTAAAATCATTTGTTGCATGCTTATTTGGATACATGGTTTTCTATCTATCATTTGCATGGAAAGGAGAACAAGGACTTAAAACCGACAGTGGTATCAACAGAGGACCTCAGGCACCCATCCTCCCTGCCTCATTGGTCTCTGTGCACAGAATCTGCTTGGGCTGTTAAGGCAGGTTTTGTTGCCATTGTGTCTTTATGTAATTTAAATATGGAACCGAAAAGAAATTGCAGTAATCAGAAAAGATCAACATCAATAAATATCAATCATTGGGAATCAACACACTTTGTAGTGTTTTCAGTGCAGTTCTCCTTCCAATGAATAACAATATAGATATTTATGATTTTTTTTTTTTGATACAAAAACGAATCTAACTATGGCGAAATGACTGGACCTACTCCATAGGGAATAATGGATTTTTGTCAACTTAAAACAGGCAAATACTTTTCAGAGCAAAAGTTTGATGGAATGGCTAGAAGTTGGCAAAAACGGCGTTATCAATATAATGCTGAAACTTTACCAGCTTTAATAAGTCGAAAAACTTTTCCACTTTTATAAATATCCCACAGAAAGTAAGTCTTTATAAAGTATGTAACTGCAATGTATTTATTCAGAGGCACTACCACACGCAATTAAAAAGCAAATTCCCAGATGGGAGTAGTACATTATACACACAGCCAACAGGTTAATAAACTCTAGCATCCTCTAGCATCTGTATTCACTGGGGCTGTTCTGCAGTTTTGTGAACTACAACTCCCAATACTCCCATATGTGCTTCTACTGTATCAGGAACCTGGAAGCCATATTTCCACACGAGCATGCTGACTGCAGCTTTTTCTTTTAGGCACTGTGTAAATGTTCACCATCCCTACTAAATGGGGAAGTGGCACTCCTAAATATACTATATTACAATACACTTCATTCTATAATTACCTGCTATTTTTGAAATGGTTTCATAGTTGGTCTATGCCTGACCTTTTTTTTTCATTTCCTATTTGGACTTCTCCCCCTCCTGCTTCACATTTCTTTTTAAATGCTATGATTTTCAAAACAAAATGCCATTTCTGTGAAATAAAAGTAATTTGTATCGATACCGCATCATCCCCACACTATCCAAAAATAGCTCCAGTTCAGAGGTGGGAGGAGTGTTTGGGATATTTGATGACCACATGTCACAGGAGTGTACATATGCCTGGCATGAATGGCTGAGCATCCTAGAAGTCAGAAAATACTTCAGAGATGCGCATCAAAGTATTTAGGCTATAACAGCAGATTCTTAGGAAAATGTAGTTTCCCTAATAATAACGTGGGAGAGTGTCTGATTGGCTGCACCAGCTTTAAACAGGTCTCCTTCTCTTTAAACTAGCAGCTAGACATGTAGTAGAGTGTCTTAGACTGTAAGAGTTAGGTATGCTTACTCAGGGGCGGAACTTACACAGTAATGGAGGGGGCACATATGAGTCGTTTGCTGTTATTTGGATGCTGAACCAGAATTTTGCCATTTATTTTCTCTCTCCAAACTAAATCTTTTTTTTTTTTTTTTTTACAAATGTTGACAAACAAACATTAAAAACGAAACTGCTTCTAACTGTTAATATAAGGCTAAAAGAACTGGGAAAGAAAAAAGTCTTATATAGAACTTATCACCAGCAATTCTGTATTTTGTTCCAAAAAAGAATTCAGCTAAATAATTTCTAAGATCGAACACCCACGCACATGTACTATACTCTGCCTCATAAAATAAAGCAGCATTGCTAAGCGATACTAGCGCGTTCCCAATACAGAACATAGAGTAGTACAGATCAAGTAAACAAAGAGGCCCCTACTGTGCAAGCTGTTCTAATTAGACTATTTTATTTAGAGGTTCTGTTAGGTAAGTGGTAATGTTCCATGTGATCAAACTTAAGATCTTTCCAACTGCAAAAAATGCCTTAAACTGCCTAAATTCTAGGACAGCATATCATTTTCAAAATCTAAATGAGAAAATTGAAAGAAAATAAGTTGTTAAACACAAGCAGAATTAGAACCTTCTATATCTTCCAGTGAAACACAAAACTTTATGGGAGTGAGACTCTGGAGGAGGATATTTACTAAGATCATTCGATCCATATCTCTGTTTTTCACATTTTTTTTAAAAACTGATTTTTTTATTTCTTCTCATTTATGAAATGGTGAAAAAAAAAATGATCAAAATCAATAAAAATTCATGTGTCTTTTTAAATATGGTTGCCATTTTCACATGTGAATATGACTGATACACGCAGTACTGCTTGTACTCCCCCTTTTGGTGGCCCAAATTTTAAAAAAAGTGTTTCCATTCCTAATCAACACAACTTGAAGTGAGTGGCTGGTTTATGGTACTTTATATGTTTTGATTAAAAATAAATCATTTTGACACTGTTACTAATTTTCTCCTGGCAAAACCGTATCATGTCTCACTCATTTTATACCTCGGATTCTAGATAGAAATTCAGTATCTTTAAACATAACCATTTATCTGAAAGGCTTAAGTTTTCCACTGACCATGTTTAATGTACTTCTGACTATAGAGATCCTGACAAATTTCATTAGGAGACAAGAACAAATAGCTTTACCAGAGATAGCAAGAAAACACAGAACTGTTTCAAGTCTGGCATTATTACGTGACAAAGACAAACATATGACAAAATACATTATGAATTAGGTTATTGTATCTACATATCAGTCAATCTTTTGAATACCTGCATGACTGGAATTGCCATATTGCTTTTCTTGACTAAGGAATTATCCACTGAGTTCAACAAAATCAGCACAGTCTGTGTACAAGCACTAGGGAATGTTGTCTAGAAATATAATGAGAATGCGAGTAAAACAAAGCTGCTATTCCAAGTGGAACAGTGGAAAAACATAATTATTTGGGTAAAGAGTAAACTAAAAATTCTGAACTCCAGTCTTCAAGAACTCCCAAAAGAACATCTTCCAAACAGCTAGGATAACTACTACGATAACTATTTTTCTAATCAAATAAAATTTACAACAAAAGGTTGAGAAAACTGTGAATAAATTATGTTGCTATAATGTTTATTTTCATCTAGATTAAGTTATTTTTGCAGTTTGTTAGTTCCTCTATGATTCTGTCAGCTATAACAGGTGCAGACCTCCCAAGTGTCCCAGATCCAGCAGGACAGTCCTATTTTTGGGTACTGTCCTGAGGTCCCAGGTCCAATGGCAGCAGTCCCAAGTCCTGTTCTCATTCCAGCCTTCCTACCTTATGGAAAAGATGTCACTGATCTTAGCCAATCTTGGAAAAGTGGACATTGCACCAGTGACATCGCAAACAATTTGTTCAATGCTATCCCACCTTGGCCACCAGGAAAGGTAGAGGTATGCAGATGCTAAAGTTTACAGATGAATGTACCTCTCTGGAAGAGGGCATCCTTTACAGACATATATGTAGGTAAGTGCCAGTAGTATAACAACCAAAGCCATTGGCAATTGAATACCTATTCCCAACATTTTGTATATTTCTTCTTTAGAGGTGTAAATTGCCTTGCCTTTAGGCATCATTTTAAACAATGTAACCTTTATATTACTGTGCTGAATAACAGAGAAAAAAACCCACAAGAAATATCTGCACTAAATGTAGTTAGAATTGTGTACGTTCTCATTTGTTTAGGTTCTAAGCTTTCCCTCACTACATTTATATACAAATAACGATCACTGTAAATTGTACTGCTCCCAGTGAGATAAGTCATTTCTAGCCACAAGAAAAGGAATTTATATTATCAAGCAACATGATATTGATTATTCATTTTAGAAGTAATTATCTATACTGTTCATAATTACCATCCGGTAATGCACACTTGCTTCAAGACACTGATATTTCATTTTATTATTTTAAATCATTATTCTTAAGTAGGTTATGGCAGATAATCTCTTTTTAATTGTTTTTCTCGCAGTCTGGATAGATCTGTATATATTAACTGATACTATCTTAGACATATGGAATTCATAGTACTTTAACACTTTTTGCATAATGCCTTTACAAACAAACATCTTGGTGTTTGAAATGTTCCACCATAAACATCAAACATGTTTTTCTTAGAGGCTAATGCTGGCAGACTGACTCTCTAATCTGTAGGGATAAGTATGATGGGATCAATAAGATAAGCGCATTTAAGCAAAACTCCAGGCTCTATGACTCTACATTTGCATTTTATTATGTGAAAGTTAGACTGCTTTGGAAGCAGTATATACCAATTTAGAGTCAATAAAATCTATTTGTTTTTACTGTTTTTGTAATCCAGTGGCCAGAAGTCTATTCTGTTTTCCAGAATCAGAATAACAATTCAAGTACCTGTAAAGTTCTGTATAATTCTATCTAATCTACACACACCCGAGTATATTTCATTTATAGCCCAGTCATGCATCTTCTATAATTAAAGCTCTTGATATGTGACTATAGGGAATCACTCAAATGCTTTAGCAGTCTTTTGGGATTAACATACTGTAAACAGTGACTTTCTGAAGTATTTGGCTTTTATTTCCACAAAATGAACTTAAACACAGCCTTTCTTGGTAAAAAAAAAACAAAAAACAATCCCAATTGAAAACCAATGTTCCACCGTGAAAAGTCATTTCTCAAAATACAGTGGGAAATGGCAACTCATACAGTTCAGAGTTATATAAAAAAAATATACCTTCCCCTCTCCAGGAATCACTCTCCTTAGGGTCTCAAAGTGCAGTCTAGCCATAATCCTATAACAGGGTCTTTTCCACAGGGCGCTGTATTTCTTAGAGCACCATCCACTGAACAGAGCTTCCTCATTTAGCAACACCAAAGCCTCCACCCATAGGCTTTCCCACCTGCCTTTATAAAAACAGGTTTACTCTGCAGCTGGAGCTAATCTCAAGAACTGGGCTGTCCTCCAGCCATAGGAACAAACTGTTGGGGAAACATACCTTTCCTCACACAGCACACTGCTATACCCATTACAGTGA
This sequence comes from Pipa parva, assembly GCA_019650415.1. Classification (NCBI taxonomy): domain Eukaryota; kingdom Metazoa; phylum Chordata; class Amphibia; order Anura; family Pipidae; genus Pipa; species Pipa parva. The sequence continues at coordinate 31,721 of WMED01000153.1, forward strand.
CCAAATAATATAACCTCATCTGGGCTCAACTATACATTGAAAAGACAAGTGGAAGTTAATACAACCAATACAACAATAAATTTGCTTTTTTAGAAGGTATGCTACGCTGCAAATGGAACTCTGGCTGTTGCATTTTTGCCAGCGTATGTTCTCTGTGCACAAAATGTGACTAGATAGGAGGAGCCGAGAACACCAAGGGAGCATTTACCCTGCATCGGGTAAGTACAATAAGAAAGTGCCTCTAGAATATAAGCTGGCCTGAATTTGCCGTTGTATTTTTAGGAGGCACTTTCCTAAAATACACTAGCGCGATAACACTAGTGTGAACTCTGCCTAACCAGAGTATAAACAAGAAAGCATTTAGCACAATTACTATCACCATCTTTAGTAATGAAAAATCAAAATATTCTAGAACAAAAGGACTAACTTTCAACTCTAAGGGGGGGTTACTGACTAAAGTGAGAATTTGACTGTCGAATTCTCAAACAGAGAATTCCCATAGAAATCCTCGACTGCAACAATACTGAAGCAATAATATTCCCATAATAAGGTTGCGGCGGTAACAGTAGCAGTCTATGTAACAGTAGCAGTCTATTGCGAATGTCTTTAGCAGGTGAACAAGTTGGACTTCAGTCAATAACCCCATAAACCTCTATGATTCACATACCAGCAGTATTATGTTATCTTTTCATATATTCCACATTCTAAATATATGAAATCAGCCAGTTATGTTGATGATCTTTAACTTAACATTGCATTGATTAGGTGTTCAAAATACTTTATTATCCATTTCTGAGCTTGCTCTTTTCCCCTAATGATGCAAAAAAAGTGGATGTAGGCGGTACCACATTACCTTGGATGGAACCCATCTCTTTACCAAATGATGGCAGTAAAAACAGTAATTTATTAATCATAATAAAAACTTGGATTTCTGTTTATCTTGAGATTTTCAAAGTTTCCTTGCAAAAAGTTCAAGTTACAAAACAGTAAACTTTTAGTGGAATATGGATTTCTGATGTTTTATTTACTATATCTCATCTTTGCAGATAGGTGGCTTTGGTAGTTTGTCTGGAAGTAATTAAAGTGGACAACTTTCCGTCATAGACTTCTTCGTGACATGAGAGTAATCATAAGCAGATACTTGTTAATGTGAAATATGTGCCTAGGCTGCTGTAAAAGGAAAAAAAGATTAATTATAGCGTATGCCAGAATAAAGTAAAGCTGGTTGGGAGATGAAGATTGTTCAATGGTATAAATGTCCCTTTAAATCAGTGTTTCTTTAATGCTGACCCTTGTAAATCCTATACTGTGTATTTGTGAGATTAAAGTGTACCTGTAACCTCAATACTCTAATACTAATTTAGGTTGTACTAATGAAATAAACGTTTTTCTAAATATATATGTATTTAAAAAAAATGTACAGTACCTTTATACAGCGTTTCTCTCTGTCATCTTCCCTGACAGCCTGTCTTTTCTTTCCCGAATTGGATTGGGCTAAATGATGATTGACATTATAGCTCCTCCAATCAGATCCCTGCTAGATTGTGATTTAAGGGATCTGACTGGAGGAGCTATAATGTCAATCATCATTTAGCCCACCCAACCCAAACCCAGAAGGACAAGTGAGGCTGACCGGGAAGATGACAGAAACATTGTATAAAGGTACATTTTATTTAATACATATATATTTACCAAAATGTTCATTTCATTAGTAGATCCTAAATTAGTATTAGTTTTGAGGCGACAGGTGCACTTTAACAATCTTTGTATTGTGCCCTTATAATCCTGTCTGCATCATTGCATGGACTCTCAAGTTTTTGCTCCACTTGGTATATCATTATAATAGTGACAGCACTTGTTTGACACATAGTAAAAGGGTGAATAGAAACTGACGATTCAGAAACAGGATAAAAAAATTTAAGGCCAACAACAAGGGCATAAAATGCTAGTCACCGTCTGTTAGTGCCAGAGACACAAGACAAAAAGCTAATGTGCCCATAGTCAGTGAAAGAACAATCTGCAGCTTCCTGTGAATGTGACAAAAAGAAAACAGGTGGAAAAATGCACAAGGGTCTATGAATGAATTGTGATGTCGAGAGGCTGTTCACAGTGTTGTGAGTAAAGAACTGCTATTTGCTCTGCTTTTTCAATATTAGAAATGTCCGATATGTGCCTAGAATAGCCAAACAATGATAACTCATAATGAGAAATTTGTTGAGATCATTTCAATCCTTCTCACTGTTTATCAGCGCTTTTCATTGTCATTTTCAATTCACTTGACTTTTTAATTCTGCTGATTTAGACTGAACCAAAAACAAATTTCTTTTTTCAAAAAAAGATCAGTATCAATAAATATTGATCCATCGAAACTGGACCTCTTTGCAGTGTTTTCAATGTGGTTTCACCTTCCATTTCATACTGATATTGATGTTTTTGGAGGGAAAATCTAATCTAACTGTGACTAAATGATCAAACTCCATAGGGATTAAGGAGAGAATTCACCATTGTGCTAAGTGAGCTCCAAATCCTTTGGCTCACTTCGCACAGACTCTTATGCGCTCGCTGATGTCCTGCACGTGGACATCAGCGAGCACTTTAAAGGGATTCCAGTCTCAGCGAGGCGACTCGAGTGGTCTTGCCAAGACTGGAATCCCTTTAAAGCGCTTGCTGATGTCCGCGTGCAGGACATCAGTGAGCGCATAACAGTCTGTGTGTAGTGAGCCGAAGGATTCGGAGCTCACTTCGCACAATGGTGACTTCCCCCTAATAGTTTTTTTGCCCAACCAAAAGCAGGCAAACACTTTTCGATGAAAATAAATTGGTGGAAACAGAGATATTGTCAGTATGCCACCAGCATTCACTGATATGAAAATCTTTTCAACCTTCAAAAATATCCTGCATTAAGTCAAAGAGGTGGTATTATAGTGTGCTAAAACAGCTATACAGTAGCAGTAGAATGCATTGGCAGCTTGTGTGAGAATGTGATGGTTGGAATAATGTGGAACTGGCTGCATCATATTTAGTGGAATTGTTTTGCTAAAATTTACATCTTGTACAAATTATTGAAAGGTTAAGGCATCTAAACTGATTTGTTAATCAATTAAAATTGATTCACACTTCACTTGGCAGGGATTTACATCTGATTCCCACACTAATTTTCATGTTATTAAGAAAAATACACTTGTAATGTAGCTAGTTCACTCCTATCTAAATTTGCAGGAAGCAAGACTGACTTTAATGGAAATATTTATTGACATATACTGAATAAATAAGTTATATTGTAACTTGGCATCATCCAGATAAGGTTCGGATATGTATATGTACACAATATAGTACAGCACGGGCAATATGGAAATAACTGTACAATGAAAAAAATGTATATCTAAAAAGAAATATGACATATTTATAAGGTTTTAATTGTCACTTATTTCCTCCTTTCAAGGCAACACTTTTCAAACACAAACATTTTCAGCTATATATATTGAGTCAAATGTAGGTTGCAATTTATAAGGCTTTTAAAAACAAGCCTTTAGCAACATAACAGTTGCAAACCATCAAAGGCACCATGACATCATCACAGTCAACACATCACTATAGAAGGCTAAAAAAAGGCAAGGTTGTACAATAATATGTAACATAATATTGTTTTGTCATAAGGGGTCTGAGGTTTACTTGAAACACCCCAACGGGCACTTTAGAGATAAATTAATGCAGGTCATCTTAACATAGTGGGATTATCTCTGGTCAATCCCAGGGCACAGGATGTAAGAGGTCCCCCGTCTTCAATCCCAAGGTTGCAGCCTCTAGGTTAACCCCACCCCTAGTGATAGCAATGGAGCAGAAAGCAGAAACAGAAGATTTGCTCCACAGCAGAACCTGGTAGAGCAAAAACAGCAGACCTGTTATGCACCACAAAATGGGAGAGCAGGAAAAGCAGAACTGTAACATACAGGCACTAGAGAGTTGGAACAGCAGAACTGTAACACAGGAACTGATAAGCAGGAACAAGGGAGCTATAACACACAAAGTCTGAAGCACAGGAATAGCAGAACTATATAACAGAAGCACTGGAGAATTCTGAAGCTCAGTAAAGCTGGTGGCAGCATCGTAAATCTCAGCAACTCAAGCTACCATCAGAGCATTGAATGAAAATTAACAGTAAAGAACTGCAATTGCTGGTATCAATAGACTAGATAAATGTCTATTTGCATTAATAAGGCGCAATTTCCAATGTTCCAATAATAAAGGTTGTTAAAGGCAATACATTGCAGGAAAATAGGCTGAACTGGATGGACTTGTGTCTTTTTTCAGCCTTATAAACTATGTTACTATGTTACAATGTTACAAGGGCAAAACAGTGGTCATACAATTGCTGGCATCAGTATATGTTTCGCTATTGTTTGGGTACACCATGTCATCAGTATTGCTTCTTTAGTATCTGCCATAAATCTTAAACTTGGATTCATAATTAAATGAGACATTATTAAAGTGTTACACTATGACTTGCTGGTGCATCTTTAGACCATGCTAAGCCTTCCACAGAAGTGGTTTAGTGGCTGCTACTTACCCTTTCAGGCCACTAGCAGCTTGGATTTTTGGGCAGTATTTCTGCTGCTTGGAGTTTCTTGTTCCTTATACAGTATGTTTCTTTGTCTTTGATGCAGATTTGTCTCAAAGGTTTGCTGAATATGGTTGGGGATACTGTCCTAATTGGCTTGGATCAAGCCTGAACAAAGGTAAGCAGTGCAGCTGTTTTTGCTGAGACTATAAATATATATTATGAATATGTAACATTGTCACATATCTAAAGGAACTATATATTAATCTGCCACAAGACCAAACTGGTTTAACATTGTTGTTCCTTTATAACTTTCCATGTTATTTTTGTTTTTCCAAACTATTTATTTGTACCAAGTTTGATTTTATTTAGTTTAGAAATGCTACGGCCATTTAGAAACACTACTTCCAAAGATTCATGTAATAATTACACCAATACCGCCAACAGTATTGAAATTTATTTTGAAATAAACTGTTTTTTTCATTGTTCATTAAGCTTGCAGAATATTTTCGATTGCATGAAGCATTAAAATCCTGTCCTTTAGCAGTGGATCACAGCAACAGAATCTCATAAACATTAGCTGCATATAGCATTCCAAATCCTTCCCCTAACTACAGAACAACAAAGTAAATAAAAAAATTAAATGCCATTTATTTTTATTACTAGGTAACCTTCAAACTCGTGTTCATTTATTTCATCTTATTAATACTTTATATGAGAACAGACATCTGCATTTTTTTTTAGTACACTCTATGGTTTTGTACTGAATTTATTATGAATCAGTGGCATTTGATTTTATTAACAAAGCTTTTTCAATTGTTCATAGCATGAAACCCAATTTGAACCCACTTAGATCTCATGCAATTGTTTGTAACGTGAGTACAGAGGAATACAGAGGAATATCTTCAAGAAACTTTGCTTTTTAAATTATTGTGATATGAGCTTTAGTTTTGTTACCTTATACAGAGCAAATCAAAAATACATTAGAATCAGTTTTGTGTTTGCCTCAGGTCAAAAAGTTGTGGATTAAAACAGTATAAGAATGAAACAATGGAAAGAAAAATAAATAAGAAAAATAGGTAGGAGAAAGTTCTTTTTATGTGTCTAACAAATGTCTTTCTAAAGCAATACTAAAGGAATCTGATATACACAAATGTTATAAAATCATTGAAACAACAATAGTCTACATATGATATTAATTCACACAGGTGCTTCAGAACAAGAAATATGTAAAATAATTAGAAACATTTTTAAAATATGTAAAATAATTAGAAACATTTTGTGGAAGTTTCTCTAAATCATTTTTTGATGACACTCTAAAGGTTTTAGTACAAGCAACCTTTTCATTGAAATATTTCAAATGTTTTTCAAACTATTAAAGGCGAAATTTATTAAACTTGAAATGGCCGATTAAGTTATTTTCGAGTTTATCCCGAGTAGATCTTGGCTGTTTGGCCGGTAAATATCGAACAATATTTTTTGATAGTTTTTTACAGATTGTAACTTTTCGATTGAGTTTTTTTATTGGATTTTTCAATGGAAAGGTAACCATACTTATATTAGTAGTACTGTTACCTTTCCGTCGAAAAATGCGATAGAAAAACTTGATTGAAAAGATTCAGTTGGTAACAACTGATCGAAAAATATCAATCGATATTTACCGATCAAACAGCCAAGATCTACTCACCCTAAGCAGCATTGTATGTAAGATCCCAAAGAAAAAAATCTTTTTATCCCCAATTAACTGCTCATAGCAAACTATCCCATAAACACACTCAGTTTCTAAAGCAATTCAGTATCAACTTGGGTTTTAAAATTTTGTTTTGAAATTGTAAACTTTTCAGAATGATATAAGGAAGGGAGTTTTTCTCTTATCAATATTCAGATCTGTATTATATATTATACATAATATATATTATATATATTACCTCCTGGAGCCTCTCCATGAAATTCCAACATAAGTATGTACCACCTAACCCACTGTTTTGTTCTAGGAAATGTTGACTAGATCAACAAATTAAAATCACTGGTCCAGGGAGTGGGCTGAAATGATTCAATTAGGTGTGATATCAAGGTCTACAGGGTGGACATTATTGTGAGGTAGGTCATCGTTATAGTAGCTAAAATAGCCATGAAGAGGACTTCATTGTGAAGTTGTTGGAGTTTATTACAAAGAAGATAGACATCATTAGAATGAGAGAACCAAACCAAATAAAAATGACATTACTGTTTGCAGTCTAGTAGATATTAGGATACTCTATGTTAACTACAAAATTGGTGAAGTAGATTGCAAAAACAAAATAGCAGTTCTGTGCAGAGATATTATGAGAAAAAAATAGCAAATCACACTGGGTGTTAAAAGAAGCTGGTCAAATCAAATCTTTTGATGCAGGGAGCACAGTTTTGCAATTTGTTATAAAGAATATGGCAGGCCACCTGATGGTAAAAGAGCTTAAAGTATTCAGATAGGCAAAATGAATTTGCATTGATGTGAATCATAAAAGCTAAAAGCTTTAAAAAGACCTTTCTGGGACAAATGAACAGTCAATAAGTATTAGTCTAGAAACCACATAATGAATAAACTCCCTGAAAGTCATTGGTAGTTCTAGACTCAGCGGGTGATTGGGCTTTATCAACATACAGTAATCTCCTGATTGGGGAAGCTGTTACAGTAGCTATAGTACTTAAATATAGTCTTAGATTTGCTCTTTATTTTATATCAGTCTCTTATTTCAGTATGCTTTAAGGAATTTACTTACATTTTATTGTCAAATCTGTATATTTCTTTCGTGTGGAGATTAAAATCTAATTTCCTTACATTATCACACACAAACAGAGACTAGGGCCAATGTAGTCAGCCTTAAATTAACCTAGTATGGTTTTGGGTTGTGGCAGGTAACCAAACTGTCCAGGGGCAACCATGAGAGAACTGGTAGACATACCGACTCTATGCAGGTGATTAACTGGGTGGAATTAAACCCCTTTTCCCAGCACTACAAGGCAGTACAGATAACTTGGCTACTAGACTAACCTAATAAATTCGCTCTGCTGAAGGCTTGCAGGCAAGTCAATTCACAACTACTTAAGGCAAGCATCACACTAGCGTTTAAATACGCTTCGCATATACTCTGTGCCTTCAAAAAAAAGCCATGCAGTGAATCCTTATAGGACTTACCTTGCTCTGGCCACACTAGCGCATAACGCGAGCGCATACACACATGAACGCCTGATGTCGCATTTTGGCCAGCGTACGTACACTGCGTGAAGAATACGGTCAGATCGGAGGAACCACGAATGCTGAGCATTCACACTGTGTCAGGTAAGCACAATAGAAAATAGCATTTAGAATATATACCAGACTGAAATACACAGCATATTTTCAAAAATACACTGGGCAATGTTAGCAGTTAGCACTGCTGCCATGTAGCACTGAGGTCCTGGGTTCAGTTCCACCCTGGACTTCATCTGCATGGAGTTTGTATGTTCTCCCCGCACTTGCGTGGGTTTCCTCCCACAATCCAAAAACATACATCTGTGTGTGACAAAATAGGGAACCTAGATTGTAAGCTCTATGGAGCAGGGACTGAAGTGAATGATGAATCTCTGTAAAGCAATGCATAAAAAATAGTTGTGCTATATAAGAATGAATAAATAATAAAAAGTATGAACTAGACTAAACAAGACTGTATAGTAATAGTAGGCCATCTATGATTATCACACAGGGATAGTTGTCTTTTTCAAAGCCCTTGGCGATCCATAATGTGGTTGGTAAAGCTCTGTGACCCTCTGGAGGTCTAGGATATAAGCTTTCTCTTCCATCATAACCATAATCCATAACATGAGATTGTTATTGGCATCTTAGGCTGCATCTGTATTTTAAATATCTTTGATATTGACTTATTATGGACAAAATTAATTCTCATAACTCCAGTCAAGAACTTTCTTGAAATGTTGCTAAGAGGTCAAGTTTTTTTTAAAATTAATTAGGAGAAGTGGATGTTTTATATTAAATGATCACATACTGTATAAGAATACCCCTATAGTCCAGTTTCTAGTGACATTAGACAAAAGTATAATTCCATTAGTCACATGCTACTGTCTTTGTTGATATAGCTTTTATAGCCACAAAGAACACACACAATATTAATAAGGCTGGCCTGTTAATGTGAGCAGCACCCTGCGCAAACACCAAATAGGGCATCCAGTGCCACCTCACACCCCAAAGGCCAGCCCTGGCTGTTAACATTATGGGGGTCATTCATTAAAGTGAGAATTCGCCTAGCATAGTAACATTCTGTCTGTTCGCATCACTATGATCAGAAAGAGGTGAATTCACTTCTCCTTATTTATGAAGCAACAGACCGAGACAGACGTGGTCGCATGCATTGTGTGGCGTAGTCAGTCGCACAATAGTAGGATGAGAAGTCATGCGAAGTGAGGAGAATTCCTCCAGAGAAGGACAGTGATGTCAGTCAAATCATATCCCACTAACTGTATATAAGTAAAAAATACTTATTTAAAAAGGTCACCTTGTGCCTAGTTCAGTTGTCAAAAAGTGTGGCTCGCGAGCCACTTGCAGCTCTTTAGCCGCCTTCTTGTGGCTCAGAGCGCACTGCCAAAGCCATGCCCAAGCCCCGCCCACGACCGACGACAGCTCTTCTGATTGGCCGTCGGTGGTCTAGAAAGGGCATCCCTCCCTCCTCCAGCGGCTCACAAGATAGTTGTGAAATGGCTCCCTCCTCAAACAACTTTGCCAACCCCTGGCCTAGTTCATGTTTAGGCATTAGAGTCATACCCATATACATCAAGGGTGGGAGGGAGGGAGGGATTTTGCTTACCTGGCTCCATTGAAAAATGGCCATGAGGGCTCCCTGACTCTCCTACTTCCTTTTTTCCCACAAAACCTTCTTCCTGTAAATCCCCACTTACTCCTTTCTTGCAATTCCTAGCCCAGTCAATAGCCCCTTACACTATAACAGGGAACCTGCATGATTTAGGGGCTGCTTTTCTGAAAATTTCCAGTATGTTGTCATTAATGTAGAAAAAGAAAACAAATCATTGTCTCCTTTAATCAGATCCATGTGAAAAAAATGACATCACTTCACTACGATTGGCCTAATCATGCATAATTGGCTACAGCACACCACCCCTACTATTCACCTGACACTGCTCACAAATATAAAAGCAGCAAATTGCAAACATATGCTCCATCTCAGCAATAATAAGCTAATTAGTGAATATGTACAATTGACTTTGCTACACTACAGGCAAATTCATATGAATTTTTTTGATAAATATGACTCCTTCAGGAGGACTAACGTCATAGTTCAGAGTTAGAAGTGTTCTTGCCTACCTCCATTTTAATCACTGTAAATGGCCTCCATTAGAGCTGACTGCCTCTCTTGTCATAAGGTGGCATCTCAAACTACTTCAGTAGATCTATCCTGCCAGGAAGCTTAAACATTCTAGCAGGGGTAGCAGGGGTAGGTCTTGCCTCAAAATGGTGATGCCATCATTGAGGTACCGAGGGGGAGAATCTTTGTTGCATTTAACAATGAATGGTCAAGGCAGACCGGAGGGTGTTTTAACACATTACTATGATAACATTCCAGCTTGCCTGCAGAAATACTTTTCATTTATTAACGTTTAATTTGTTTTTTTGTTTTTTTTAGTTCTTTTTTAATATCATTGATCTGTATAAATGTTGCCAGTTGTTTGTGATCTTACCTCCTCCTACCCTGACATACAATAATTATTAGGTTAATAACCTTTAGATTCTGTCATCCAGTGAGTGTAAGATTAAATTAAACTTGCAATAGCTGGGAAGCACACTATCACGCCAAGGAAGGACTAGACCTCAGAGCTATAGTTCTGCCACTTAATTTTTTTGGGGAACTGGTAATAAGAATAATTAAGTGTCAGAATCTGCTTCTGTATTTGTCACTGTTAAATAAATGCATTTATATATATATATATATATATATATATATACACTCACCGGCCACTTTATTAGGTACA
>WMED01000154.1:0-11521 GCA_019650415.1 Pipa parva
GAAGACATAACATGACTTTGCAGATGACAATATTCCTTTAGGTTTCCCACTGATTGCACTGGCAACACTACTGACTGAAGAGGCCTGAATAGATTTCAGTAGGAGATTAGAAACTATATAAAAGGTTATTTGAAGCAAAACAGACCCAGTTTTTAAAATTATACAGACGACTTCATCAAAGGGGGCACATAACAACCAATCTGCAGTTAGCCTTCAATGGAATTCTGAAAGCCAAACTCTCATTGGTTGCCATGGATTATGGAGTCATAATGTTACTTTTGTATATCACAGTATAGTAGAATTGTATGCAGTAACCTGTGAGGAATGAGAGAACAAAAGCTATGCATGAAATTACTAAAGAAATTTGATAATAACGCAGAAATCTACTTATCCCTTAGGAACTCTTATTAGCCATTATTGGTTCAGACAGCTTCCAAGGGGAGAGTTTGAAAGACCTTACATTCCCCTTTCATTTCCCACATCAACTATACCTTATAGCTGTAACAAGATGGAGTAGACATTCTCTGAACCAATCTCACTCCTGGAGAACTTTCACTGCTACTGCAAGTTTCACTGTCACAGCAAGAGCCCCCAAACATCCTGTCCCTAGCTTAGAGAGCAAAGAATGCTAACTGAAGAAGTGAGGTAGATTTTCCTGTTCATTGTACTCTAGTTTAACTGTACCCTGACTGTTAGAGCAATTAAGATCCTACCATCCTATCTAATAACTGATAACTATAAGAGTGACTCTTGAAAATGTGGATTAACAGGAATAGGACATGGTTGTAGATCAGCACTTCAAAAATGTGCTTTCGATGGGATGAGCGTTATATAACCTCAACAGGTAGTCGGTCACTGACTCATTCAACTAACTCATCAAGATATAAATAAGGCAAACTGGTTAGAACTAGGAACATCCCTTTACGATTTTTTTAAAATATTTTTTTCTTATGAAATTTGTGAAAACAGTGTACTCTGAGGTCTAGCCTCTAGGTATTCAGATTATGCCAAGTTTGCATCCAGGATGAGAACTGAGAACACACGCAGCAAGCATATATTTATTACAATAACGTAAACTTTTCTTCAATTTCTAGAGAAAATTCATTAATAAGTCACTGCGGCATTTTATAGCCATGTAAAAGCACAAGGACTGGTTAAATGCTTTCAATTAAGGACATGGCAATCCAAAAGCAGAAAAAGCACAATCAGGAAAATTCATCAAAAGGACCAATTGTTTAAAGAGACCTAGTAACCCACAGCAACCAGCAGATAGCATTCACTGTGACTAGAGGGGTGAAATAATAAATACTAAACTCTGATTGGTTGCTATGGGTTACTATCTACTGATTACCTACTGAAGCTCTGGTTGGTGCTATTACATCACCCAGAATCCTATGCTTCAAGGTTTTAGTCTCATTAATTGACATGCACACCACATTCCTCAGATTAAAGCCCTTTACTTTGAAAAGCAGAAGTCCACATGATATAGAGGCAAAACCACTGCTGTGCCAGGAGCAGTTGAGAGGATGCTATAGTAGATTATCATACCTACTTATTGTATTAGTATTTTTTACTCCTGTACTTCCTATTCTATTATTTGTCTCTTTAAGAGGATTGGCAATCTTCTGCAATCTTATGGATTTTATCTTGGTGATGGGTCTATGTCTGTGGCTACTTCCCCTTACCACAGGGACATACTCTATGCCTGCAGTCATACGAATAATATCTATTATCTATAGTACCATAAAGTCACAACTATTGCCACCATAAGCTACAGCAGCCTGTTTGCATGTGATGTTTCTGTGTTGCAGCTGCCTATTGACCGGAATCTTTACAGTCTCCTACTGGTTTGATCCCTACTTGTTATCTAGGCTGGTTTGCCTGTTGTGCCTCAAAGGCAAGATGCTTTAGGCTCACAACCTTTATAGGCTAACACAGATGAAGATTTTCTCTCTTCAATGACTTAATACTCTGGGCGAAATTTATTAAATGCGGAATTTACCGCACGTGCGGAACTTCGATCGATTTCCGATCGCACGATCGGAATTTTGATCGATTTCCGATCGCACGATCGGAATTTCGATCGATTTACGATCGGAAATCGATCGAAATTCCGCATGTGCGGTAAATTCCGCATTTAATAAATTTCGCCCATCTGTGTACACAGTTACTTACTTGTCATACAGTATGTTTTGTAAATAATGATTTATCATTGAATTTTCAAAGACATTTCATAGTGTTGCATTAAGTAGGAAGGCCCCAAAATGGTACATTTACCTTTAGCCCCACATGTACCAGTAGTTAAACCAGCGCTGCTTGTTATTTAAAAGGAAGTAATGACATAAATTGAAACTCTCAGGGGAACTCACCAACATGGGAAACTGTTTACTGAGTTCTAGTGACCCATTACAATCAATAAGAGGTTGGCATTATTCCAGCTACCCTATACCAGTGAAGGCTAACTGCTGATGAGTAGATATGGATTACTAGACCTCAGTAAACAATATCCCATTTTTATAAATTTCCCTGATCTGTATATGATCGGAATTTATCTAAAGTAAACCAGTTCAATGTTTTAAACCACCACTTAGTATCTTATATTTCATTATTTCTGACACACAGAACCATTTTTTAGGATTTTTTTTTATGTTTGCCAATGGTTAAACCATGCTAATCTTGGCTGAAAGAGATCTCTTAAGAATCAATCCAGAGAATTTAATGTACCCACTTTCTACTACAGCAAGGTTGGCTAAAAGGCCAATGATACAGGCAATTGAGTGACTCCTGAAAGCAACAATAAAGCAATAATTAAAGGTAAAATAAACTTTAGTACATTGAGGGGGTTATTCACTAAAGTCCGAATTGTTGCGTATAGGTGCGAATTCACCAGATAAAGACAGTCGCAACAGGTTGCTACTGTCGCAGTCGCATCTTTATAATGAGAATATTATCGCAGTCGCGACTTTATTATGGGAAAATTGTCGCGACTTTACAATGGGGAAATTGTAGCAGATTTGCTATGGGAATCAGCTGTTTGTGAATTCAACAGTCAAATTCGCACCTTGGTGAATAACCCCCTTAGATATAATCTGAGCCCAAAAATCCCATTTTGCAAACTATCAAAAGTTCAAAGTAATAATAATTGTTTTGGCCTTATCCACCTCTAAATCTGTTCTTTTTCTTCTTCTAGGAAAATACATAGAGAATCATGGAGTTATCCACAACATGTTTTTCAACACCACCAGTGGGGAGAAGCTTCCATATCATGGTACACAGGGTGTCTCAATGTGGTGGGATAATGGGAGCCTTCCTATCTGGATAACAGCTCAGAGACAGGTATAGTAAAAAATGTGCTTCCATTCAAGAGATAACTGATAAAGTTGTTCTATAGTGTTATCCAGTGCTAGAAAATAAGGTAGAATCAGGGCCGGTTCTTCATATGGGCCGATGCCCTGGGCACAATTAACAGGGGGGCGCACGCACCGGTGCACAAACGCACTGTGGGGTTTGTGCGCCGGTGCGTGTGCCCCCTTGTTTGAGTCAAACAGAAACAGTTTGACTGCGCGGTGCCAGCAGGGGGGGGTGTGACGGGGCGAGGGGGGGTGGGATGAGAGGGCATGGCGAGGGGTGTGGCAAGGGGGCACCCAAGGGGTGGATCGCCCAGGGCGCAAATCTAGCCAGGACCAGCCCTGGGTGGAATAATATAATAATATATCCATTTTGATAAAAGATATATTTACTAATTGTTCATAGCCATTGGTTCACCTCCTCCCATCACTTCCTGTTTCTTTTCTTTGCCACAATCACTCCTTCTATCTATCCCTTCTCCTTTCCTTTCTCTATGTAGTCATTTTCATTACTAAGGGATTAGTAGACTTCTGCTTACAGTGCAACTGAACCTGTGCATTATCCCCTTCTACCTCTGTGAAAATGGTCTAGTCAAGTCTCATTTGCTTATTGCTGTGCTTTTTTTTTTTTTTTTTGCAATGTATCCTTTTTTAAATAACTTTAATTAAGAGTGGGGTAGTTTGTTATATGTACACTGTGTCAACATTTAAACAGGCAGGTCCCTTGGGATTTAAATTTATATAGCCCCTAACTAAATCATGTCAGTCCATTCATTTTCTTTATTCTGTACACATGTGTGCATTTTCTGGTATTCACTATCATTTTCTGTGGTCAAACATCTAATCACCTGGGCCATCTCAGTTTACTGAGCCTAGTAGATGTAATGACCTTTGAACCCTCTGTAGTTATATGCCGGAAGGTCAAAATTTGCTTTCTGTCTGCAATATTTATTTCCAATTTCATGTAACCACATTTATAAATAGTAATTGTACCTACATATTAACTGTACCTGCCATATTTTGTAGCACAGCCCCAGATGGCATGGCAGAGAATGAATTGTAAAGCGCTGTGTAAATTTGTGGCGCTTTATAAATAAAATTATACATACATACAATTAGTCATGACTAAATAGTGTTAAAAACGTCTGCAATAGTACTTTAAAGAAACCCAAACAAGTGACACCAGCCTCTTTAAGTAGTAGTCTACTGTATAATTGAACCTGTAGCCACTTTTATAAAGCAGCTGCTGGGTCACACTAATTTTTGTAAAATCATTTTTTATGCCCAAAATGTATATTACCTTGGATTAAATATCATCGAATTTTTACAGTACTTCATGATGGAAAGAGTTAGTGAAATACCACGGATTCCAGAAAGTGTGAACAGTTTCTGCTTGTTAATAAATACCCTTCATATTTAGGGGGTTATTCACTAAAGTCCGAAGAGTCGCGTATAGGTGCAAATTCGCCAGATAAACACAGTCGCAATAGGCTGCTACTGTCGCAGTCGCGTTTTTATAATGAGAAAATTTTCACAGTCACCACTTTATTATGGGAAAATTGTCGCGACTTTACAATGAGGAAACTGTAGCGGATTTGCTATGGGAATCTGCTGTCGAATTCGCACCTTAGTGAATACCCCCTCTAATACATAGAAATATTTAACTATATTAAATGATACTTTTTTAAGATCTAAAATTTTACAATGATGTTTTTTTGCACTCTGTGATCAGTACGAAGCAGTTTTCCTTTGTAGATCGTTATTTTACAGTCTTCTTATTGCCAACGTGCATTTTAGAATGAATTCATCTGATCATGAAATGAAGATTTATTAGTTGTCCTTTCACTTTTCTTTCTCCATTCAGGGTCTGAAAACTGGTTCGATTTTTTTCCCGGGTGGTAATGCTACGTATCGCGGTGAGAATGTGAATGTAAAAAAAGTGGAAAGTAGCACCCATAAATGGAACAATGAGACGGAGTGGAAAGAAAATGTGGAAACAGTGATAGGTTGGTTCACCGAGCAGGATCTAGACTTTGTTGCTTTGTATTTTGGTGAACCAGACAGTACGGGGCACAAGTACGGACCAGAAACAGAGGAGCGAAAGGACATGGTCAGGCAGGTGGACAGGACCGTAGGATACATAAGAAGCAGAGTAAAACAACATGGTCTGGAGGATAAATTAAACATTATCATCACAGCAGATCATGGTATGACAACTGTCCAGAAGGGCCCCGACGAGATCATCCTTCGAAAAGTTCCAAACTTCAACTTTTCTGACCTTCAGTTTCAGTTGTTGGATTATGGACCCGCTGCACTCTTGGTACCCAAGGAAGGCAAACTGGAAAAAGTTTATCAGACTTTGAAGAATGCTCATCCTAAGCTTAATATCTTCAAAAAGGAAGAGCTCCCAGCCAGACTACACTATTCCAACAACGATCGAATCACCCCTCTTGTTCTGTATGGAGAGCCAGGATATGTTATTCATGGAGTAATTTCTTTTTTTATGCATTTGCCTTGTCTCATGTTTTTATTTTCACTTGCTAAAATAATACACAGTAACCAGAATCCCAATGTCCCATAACAATTAGACTGCTGCTTTAGGCTACTTTAGTGAGGCTAACTTCATGGCATAATTACTAGAGAAGGCCAAAGCTAAAATTCCAGGGGTTCTCTATGATCATTACAACCCACCAGCCTTTAAACAAAAGGGCTAAAAATATAAGTTTTTTCATTTAATACTTTATTTTTCATCATTTTGCAAAAAAAAAAATAAAAAATAAAAAATTTAACATGAAGCTGCAATACTGGCCAATCCTGTTCCACCTGTCCCCAATCTCTCCATGTCACTGGTGGAAAAGTTCTCAAAGGAACAGTAACGTCAAAAATTGAAAATGCCTCAAATGCATTTATAGTTAATATATGTTAAATTATGAATTTGGAGTACATTTCCTGTATATGTAATATCTAAAGCCCCATAGAAAACAATGGGACTGGATGAGGTCTGTTTAACAGCATGGCTGCTATCAGTTAAGATAAGAACAGACATAAAGCAATAATTTAACTCCAATGGTAACATTTTTGTAAGTGCTATAATTAAATAACTTCCATGCCAAATCAAATTATAAATTTGATTTTTCTTTTTTTATGTCCCTGGTTCTTTAATGAGTGACACAGCGATCATATAATAGTATTAAGCCTGAACTTTCAAAATAATATAGTAATGCTTTCTTTTATTTATACCATTGGAACAAAAAAAAAAAAAGAAAGCAATTTTGGCTTCAGATTTGACCCTCTGCTACTTGTGTGCTTCCAGGTCAGAGACTTCCACAACCATGTTATAGTGTACATCTGATCCATTGTTCACACTTTATATTGTTAAATGATTTTTTTATTCTTTCTTCTAGTTGTTAAAAGTACAGTTCAATAAAGGGGAACACGGCTTTGACAATGAGGTCATGGACATGCAGACTATATTCCGAGCTGTGGGACCATCTTTTAAGCAAGGTTTGGTGGTGGAACCTTTTGAGAGTGTCCATGTGTATGCTCTAATGTGTGATCTGCTGGGTATAACACCAGAATCTAATGATGGATCATTAGAAGTGACAAGGAACATGTTGGCAGTCAAAGGAGGTATGCTTTCACAGATTAAAACTGATATACATATATAGTAATCATGGCCAGTGTAAGGGGGAGAAAACTAGGCAATCACCCAAAGCCCCCAGCTCCAGCACTGGAAGAGAATATAGCTTTGTAATGCTGTGGGGAGCCCACTTGAGGTCGGGGGGGTGCTCAATTTGAACAAGGCCCCGGTTTCTTTAAATTTGGCCCTGATGGAATTATTTTAATGAAATGACCACACCTTCCATTCATGTTTAGCATTTGTGATTTTCATATTGCAAATAAACTATAAAGAAATCTTCCAAAATGTTAACAATAGCCCTTTATGGGGCAGAATACATAAACATGTGTTTCAGCATGTCTTGGCTAAATTATCAAGCCTGAAAAGTTACTTGTAGGCCACATAGTCAAACTGATTGTTTTCAGCACATTTTCAAGCAACCAATCATAAGTAACTTGAAGGGGCTTTTAAAGGACCAGTAAAACCCAAAACCAAAAAAAAAATACCATTTGCATGTCAGTTATTCATTTACAGCACTTGTAAAGATGTTATCTTTTTAGTGAAATGAATGAATTGGATTGCTTTCTTTCTGTTTTTATTTTTACTGATAGCAGCCATGTTGTTAAAGAAGAATTAATGTACGCTAACCATATAGTATGTACCATATATGCTGAAAGGAAGTGTACCTACACTTTATAGAGACAATTTAGAATTACTAGAAGCACTGGTTGAGCATATAGTAATTAAAATACATTTGATTTGTTTTTATTTTTTGGTGTTACTGTCATTTGTAACATCATAGTTAAACCAGTTTCATAAGAAATACAATAATACACGAGTCTATCAAGGTCAGTCTTTGCCTCTCCATCTCCTACATATTTAACAAATTATACTGTTCTTGTTGCCTGAGAACGTTACTGTATTTGGTGTTTATGCCTTGTTTCATCCACTTTGTCTCAGTAACATTGGTTTCATTTTCATTATAGTTACGTTACCAATAACTACATTTCCTAGGCCCGCTGCCCATATTCTCTGTGATAAAGGGGGTGAACCTGATACTTTTAACTGTTTCGTTCCTTTTTTCAGATTCCGATCCACCCTCTACAGAAAATGTTGCAGATCCCTTTCTATATGCAACTATTGGATTAGGCTCTGTTTTAGGACTTCTTCTACTCATCTTTATTATCTCCACAATTATTATTTCTGTAAAAAGGCACAAACAGTGAAAACAGTAAGTTTGTACAGTAAACATATCAGTCTATGGCTGCACAATATTTGTTTCATACTGTGTCCCTAGCATAAGCAAAGTGTATTTACTTTCCTTGACTGGCTAAGTATATTCAGCTAAAAGCTATGATCTCTAATAAACATCCACTTGTTAAATTCACTTCAGTCTATATCGGAGAATATAAAAAGGAAGCTAAATAATCAGTTTCAAGTCTTTATACTACTGAGCTGTATATTATGCATTATGACTGAGAACAGACCGGATAAAGGTTTATATGTCTTTTAACAGTAACCTAAGTGCACTTGGAATGGTCCATAACTGAAAAAAGACATCCAGACAATTGTTGAAACAATTAATAATATATGTGTGTACTTGATGATATGTCCCGCATGAGAGAGAGAAGCATGTAATATTAAAGGGCTCCCCGTTGTTTTAAACACACATAATATCATTATATATATTGTTAACACGAGGCAAATCAAGTTTCACTCAGGGATAGAAGATGGAGATCAAGGTTGCCCGATCTTGGAAATGCATTTTAGCCTCTCTTGCAAATTTCTTTCGGAATTAATTTATAAAAATCCATGCTGGAGGTGTAAGAATGATAAGAAAGAAACAAAAAACTTCAACTCTATACTTTCATGGCCAATTACTTACTACCAAGAATTCCATTGGCCTTTAAGGTGATCAGTGCCGGCTCTGCCATTAGGCAGAGTAGGCAAATGCTAGGGGCGCCGCCTGCCCAGGAGGGCGCCCATAGCATTTTTTTTTACATTTGTGCTGGCCGGCTCTGAGGTTTGTGTGGGGTGGGGAGGGGGGGCGCCAGGGGGGGGCGCCTAGGGCCAGAGCCGGCTCTGAAGGTGATGGAAGTTCACTGTAGCTCTGGAAATATTTGGAAAAAGCCCAGTTGTCGATCACTTTTTACCTTTATTCCTAGGTGGAAAGCAGTTGCAAAGTAATAGGCAGTGCTTTGATTATGTTTTACAGCTGTAATATACTTGTGATAACATGACCCTTGCACATTTATTCTTTGTTATTTTTGACAGTGACATGAAATCTCAGCACACTGTGACTCTAACAGATAGCTAATTAGAAGTAAGGATTACCATCTTAATTGTGGTTGCGGCTTTTCTACACCCTAACACTGTACTGCGTGTTTTGGCTGGTTAAATCCTCTCCAAAATATATTATCCCAAGATACAGTGAAGGTTACGCGCTGGACTGAAAACGTATCGAGGAATCTCTCAAATGCGATCTCAAGCGAGTAATGGATGAACACTGGAGTTGGAGAAACATCAGCTTTGATCATCTCTGTAAAGTTAATATGGAAGTTCTATAAAATATGTTATTATAGAACTGGGATCTATGTTGTAATAAATGTCCGAAAACTATTTCATTTTGTTTTACCCACAATTTTGTTACTAAAGATTATCTCCAAACGCTCAATTGTATCAATTTCCTTTTAGAAACGTTATTTTCAACCAATGCTGTGAAATAAAAAAAAAATAATGATAATAAAAAGAAAAACCAACCATGCATTTAAGAAGTGAAAGAACCAATGAAACAGAGAATAGTAAATAAAAGAACAGGATAGGGAATTAAGTGACTGATTATAAAAAAAAACTATTATATGCATAGATTAACTTGTGAACGGCAATTATAGAAATATCTAGTTATGTGATCCAGTGCATGGAAGATAACCACTGAAAAAATGCAATGGGCTTTTTAGCAAGTGGATAGATTTATGCAATTCTATTATCTACAGTATACCGCCGCCTGTATCTGGTTTGGGTTCAGTGGTTGACTACTGGTTTCATGCTATGGTGGTTTGACTACAGGGTGTATAAGAAATAAAATATATTGGGTACATAGGCTTAGTCCTCTATTATTACATTCAGCCAGTGTGGGAGTGACAGTAAAGATGGAACTAGAAATAGAATATTAGGTAATCAACACTGGAATCTTTTTCATTGAGTGATGGTCAAAAAATTAGGCTGCCTCTTTTTCAGGGGAAAGAAATATAATGGCAATGAATTACAATGAACAGAATTGAGGCCAGGTCTACATGGGTACCTATCAGATGAGCTGAAAAATAGTAACTATTGTCTCTTAAGGGATAACACACACAGGCTACTTAGATTTGCCCCATAGTAATGTTATGGAATGCAAAGAGCTCTGCTACAAAGTAGCAAGGGCAGCCGTGGTCTGAAATAGATACTCATAGCAGGTAATAATATTGTATTATTATCAATTACAGTTAGCAGGTACTCTATTTAACCCTAGCCACTGTATCTGGGTTAGTAGCAATTATAGGGCTATTAAAGCAAAACAAAGTCACATAGTTAAAAAAAAAACACACAAAAAAATAAAGACCAATAGCAAACTGAACTTCTAATGTCCGTAACTACAGTATTAGAAATTAAAACACTTAAATTAAGTCCAAAGTGGAACATTCCTTGTATGTGTCTGCAACACTTGGAGAGCCTATTGGCAAGATTTTTTTTCCCAGCTTCCCTCTTGGGTTCTGCTTAATAGGGTGGGGGTTTCAGTAGAATTCTGTAGCATTTAGCAATGCCTTGTGGAGCCCCTTGTATCATCATCAAAGGTTAAATACTACATTTGTATTAATCAGTGTTTTTTTTTTGTAAAAAAATATTTGCCAGTACTGCTCCTAACGCAACACTAACACAGCCAGCCACTGTCTGTCTGAATGACCTGATCAGTCATCAGATTTTCCGGTACGCCGTACCGGCTCGTACCACCGCAAAAAAAGCACTGGTATTAATCAGTTATACTGTAATGTGCTGATATTCAGTGTAAGCTGGCAGAAATACCACCCACAAGAATCAAAGCCCCACACCTTATTAATTGATAGAATACAGTGGTGATTTGGTGTGCACTGACCAACTGAGTGCAATAGTCTAAACATTGAGCAAATTTAATGTTGGAGGGAAAAATTAAGAGCTAAGTAAATCAAACTGTTTCCCAACTTCTTAAATTCAGGCAGTTCAAGGTCCTGACTTTTACTGCATCACAACTAGAAGCAAATGGAGAGGTACTCCATGGCCATAGGCAACTACTTGGGGACAATGGGGGCAAGTGCCCTCTCCCAGCAGACGGTTGTCACTACCGCCTGCTAGCCTGCCATTGGGGACTGGCACATTGCTCAAGTCATTCCCTTTGTAGTGTGACTTCCTGTTCCCGACAGCAGAAGTGTGTGGTGCACTGCCAGCCGACAGGGAATGAGCCAAGTGAAGTTGTGCTTGTGTGTTGCTTAGGAAGAGGCGTGGGCTGGTGGTGGCACAGTACTGAGTTGGCAAGAGCTTA
>WMED01000154.1:11535-21881 GCA_019650415.1 Pipa parva
CCCTTTTTTTTTGTGGACACCCATGTCTGCGTAATTTATTTGATGGCCTTATAACATAATAACATGTAATTATCAGCTAGTATGCATTAATCCCACATAAAGGAGTGTTTGGACACTGTGCGTTTTCCAATTCCCCATTGTGTTTTCACTGATGTTTTAACACTACACACCTTCTAAGTTTTATCACAGCAGTGGAGTTTCAGTGTTGGAAGTAGAACCTGTCACAAGCACTCCTGCTCATGCACTGCTGGCATTCATTCTGCTGGCAACCACTGTCAGCTCTTCAGTCCAGTGTCCCAGAATATCTTCAAGATCTTCAGGTCTGTTTCAGTATTGTTCTTGCCTGGCTGCTCCTAGTGCTTGATTTCACTGCTCAGTTCCTAACGGTATGTTCCAAGTGATCAATGAGCTGTAATTTTGCAGTTCCTGTTTCCATTATTAGTCTCCGCATGTGTTTCAGCCAGCTGCCACCAGTGGCAGGTTAACCCAAGGGCCATGACCAGGGAGTCTCCTTGCCACAAAGGCCATACTCAGTAAGGGGTGAGGCTACTTAGAATCTGAGCCTTGACGTTACCGCACTGTGGTAAGAGAATCCACTACCCTTGTTTTTACTGTAATTTCCAGTACCTTGTCAGTACACCTTAATGCCTCCAGCGATGTACCACCCTGCACCCCTTCCTGTCTTCAGTACCCCTCAGTATTTCCAGAGGCTTAACAGGTTCTGAGTGTTCCAGTTTCTCTAATGGCATTCATTCTTGTAGTACCTTGTATGTCTTCCTGCACTTCACTACTATTCCTGTGACAGATCCTGTAAATTCACAGATAACCTGTTACATACCCGATCCACGCTCCAGCGGCGTCTCTCTCTCCTTCGGCCGCCCGCACTGAGAAGCGCTGTGCGCGGGCGGCTGCCATCGCTCTTTTGAGTGATAGGCGTCGGTCGGTCCCTCCCCTGCAGCCGGCGGCAAGTTTAAACAGCCGGCGTTTCAGGCAGTCCAGTGCCTGAATATTATCTATGCAGTACTCTAGGTCCCTGTTTGTTTTCAACTTGATTAAAGTTAGTTATCCTATGTAACCTGTTCCTGTGCTAATTCAGCCATTAACCTGTTCCTGTGCTAATTCAGCCATTAACCTGTTCCTGTGCTACTTCAGCTATTTCCCAGTGTCCTGCATTGTTCCAGTCATTATTCTATATCCTGTATTCCTGTGTTGGTTCAAGTCGTTACTAGTCTCCTGTAATTGTGTTTAAGCCTGTTCAAATATTCTACTTCTGCACTAGTCCTTTTCAGCTACCACCTGCGGAGGGTGAGTCTGAGGGCCGCGACCTGGGAGTCTCCCGCTGCAAAGCCCAGTACCCCCTTGCGGGGGTTAAAGGTGAAGAACAGAGGCTCCTTAGACTCCGCACCTCAGACAAACCTGTGCCAACTTTCGCAGTGGTAAGAGGGTCCACTATTCAGTACCCGTGACATAACCCCTAGTGATCTGTGACAGTCCCCTTGTTACAGTCCCCTACCAATGTAATATCAAGGTCACTTACTGAAAATCAGAGTATATAAATATCCAGACTTGGCCTTGTCTACCTGTACTTTTCCTCCTGAGATTGGAGATAGGAAAAGGAAATAATGAGGTTATCATATGAGCTGATAACAGACAGGTCAGTGTCAGTAATCAAGCCAACATTGAGGTCAGGTGAAAGACAAACAAGGCAGGCAGAATGTCAGGCAGAAAACAACAGCAGATATAGTTAACGGTCCATAGGAAACTACCACTAAACCATCACTAAACTCAATATATGATAAATACAGGGAATACGAAAAAGCAGAAAAAAGTCAAGGACCAGTAACACCTTGAAAAAACAATTGCAGTTTGAATTGGCATGGCAGTAACTCCTTTATATACATAGTCAAATTCTATATATAGTTGATTTATATATATATATATATATATATATATATATATATATATATATATATATATATATATATAGTCTTCCCCCTAGCCCCCATTCACTTACCTGCCCCATTGCCAGGCCAGTTTTGTAACCAGGCATTTTACTGCAAGAAAATGCTTATGGGATTAGTTTCTCATGGTCAATGGTTGGTGGAAAAACTGGAAATGGTGAATGGAGGTGGTGCAGATATATGAATGGGATCCCAAGCAGGCTGTTTCCTGGCATTTTTCTGTGTTGCCACATTAAAAAAAAATGCATAGTGGGGCACCAGTCTTACTGATTACAGTCATTTATTATCAGTGGGGATTACTGGAGTATTTTCTGGATATGAATTGTCTAATCTTCCCTTTAAAATAATGGACAGAGAAAGCGCTGATTTACTCATTTTGTAGCGCTACACCTTCCATTAAAAGCACGGTGCTATTTTGCCATGGGAAGTGATGCCATCGGGTCACACTCCAGTGAGTTCCATGATGTGAAATCGCTGCCCAACAGGACTATGGATCTCCCAAGTGGGGAGAAAAATATCAAGTGATAGTAAAAGTGCAGCATTAGGAAATAGTAGCAAGGTCCTGGTCTTAAAGATAACATTTCACAAATACTATATAGATATATCTGCCTTACCAACCTAAATGTGAGTTTTATCTGGACTTATTGGTCCTTTAAAAGCATGCATATTCAGATTCTTTAAGCTTTCAGCAGTAATGTAGAAGGGGAATGGGGAAATATAATAATGATAATGAGATATTAAGTTCAAAGGTCACCCCAATTATATGTCTCTTTCTAAAGAAAGGACAAAGAAATAAAAGAGCTAAATTAGCAAGGCAAGATTTTGTGCAAACTTCACAATTATCTGATATCTAATCTCAACATCATCAATTATATTACATTTTAATAACATTATGATGTAGCTTACTCAACAGACCTTGGAGGTAAGCCCACCCTCCTACCTTTATCTGTCCTCTTTCTTTTAATTTTTTTATTATATCTATTATTGCTCGGTTCTCTTTATCAAGCAAACTGCATGTGATATGACCTCTGTACAAATGATAAGGTCATTCTCTGTGAGAATAACAATAGAGGTCACAACCCAGGCGAAAATCCCCCAGAGGGCCGGTTCCCACAGCAACCCCTTACAGCACCACAGTACTTGCACCTGACATGTGAGGGGGCAGCACTGCAGAGGAAGGGGGCCTGGAGCTGATCCTGCACCTGCGGTTAGCAGATAAGTTATTCAGCTACTGGTCATAGCTTATAAAGCTGGAAAAAAGACACATATCCATCCAGTTCAGACTGGTTACTAAAAAGATTGAAGGGGGTTATTCACTAAAGTCCAAATTATTGCATATAGTTGTGAATTCACCAGATAAAGACAGTCGCAATAGGCTGATACTGTCGCAGTTGAGTCTATATAATGAGAATATTGTCACAGTTGCAACTTTATTATGAGAAAATTGTCGCAATCTTAACTTTAAAAATTGTCTCGATTTTACAATAGGGAAATTGTCGCGGATTTGCTATGAGAATCTGCTGTTTGAGAATTCAACAGTTGAATTCGCACCTTAGTGAATAACTCCCCTTAAGGAGTTATTTATTAAAGGTTGGATTCACCAAGAATAGTGACTTTGCATCGGTTCGTGTCACTAAGATCAAGAAAATACAAAGAACTGGACAGTGTCAGACGCTGTTGGATGCTTTTGAATCGCACTTCATACACTGGCAGCATTAAGGTACCAGGGATCTAGAACAGAAAGAAGCTTGGGGCCTATCTATGCACAGCACATCCGAATAGTGAGTCTTGTACATTCAGGTGCTTTGGATATCTACCGGTATATTGCCCTTGCAATAGTACGAGTCTGCTCTAAGTACTTACATATTGTGATTCCCCATGTTGGATAATTGAGCCTGGGAGTCTGAAATTTTGGTTGGGTCAGGACTGCGCTTTATTCATTTGTATACACTTACAGTGATTCAATGTAATCTCTCTGTTACTTAGCAGGAGAATTATACAAGCCATTACTACATTGGTGCTTGTGTGCTGGCTGACTGATATATTGTGATTACATATCAGTTGATATCTGGAGGAATTTATCATAGGTTAAAGACACATTTGTTCTGTTTTTTTCATGATTTTTGCCTTACTGTGTATGAATTAATTCCCCTAACTTATAAGAAATCTGTTATTATATGCACAGTACTTTATTATATATTTTATTATATATGTATTCAGATTGAACCCTTGCTTGTAGGGGATGCCCACTGCATGTATTTTTTAAATTATATATGTTTTGTTGTTTTTTTTGGATTTTTGTAATTATGAATTTGTTTTTTTGGTTTATAATGAAGTTAACTGTTTGACACGCAAAGATCACATTGTATTTTGTCCACACACCTTTAATTATGGATGGAGCGAATGTGTAATATTTCATTGCTTAACGGAATTATAACGAGTGCAGTCTAGATGGGTCTTTGCTTTTTTCTCTTTTAAACACATATATTTTCTACACCTGACAATGTATTCAACACCATCTGTCACTGTTTGCATCTCCTTCACGGGAATCCAGTGTTTAGTAAAAAAGGAGTAGTGAATGCGCATCTGTCAGAGTGTAACAATTCCAAAGGTAGCAACATCACAATGCCTGGTAAGTTCAGCACTTTGATTTATCACCTTCTAAACCACTAAAAGACAATTGCAGTAGTCTAGACTACCACTGGATGTCAGCAAAGTGCCATAAATATTCTACAAGACATCACATATTGAAGATGTCACTAAAAAAAATGAAAGGGAAACAAACATTAAACTATAAATCCTAAATATACTGCAAGTTCATATAGCAATAAGGCAATGTATGAGCAGAACAGCAGTGTAATCATTCAACGTAGTATGCATACTGTATGTAACCCTCATTAACATAAAAGTTCATAATTAATGTTTATACAGTAAATGCTGAAGTTAACATTGAGGGCCTCACTGATCAAAGGCTGCATAATGACATATAACTCGGAATTCACAATTAATCGCCACTTCCCCATGTCCGCTTATTGTGCAAACTCTGTGATGTGATGAATACGCAACCAATTTGGGCGACTACGAAACTGCATTGTGTCTGTTCACTCATGCATTGTGTCTGTTCACTCAGCTGCAGGTGCAATGAACATTCTAATTAGCACAGTTAATGATCAACTGTGAAATGAAAGTGTTACCAAATGTTACGTACGTACGTACTTGCGGTGTCTCTTCCTTCTTTACTCCTCTGTCGCACTTCCTCTGAGCACTGGTGCCCCGTGCGCGGGAGGCGGCAGTACGGTTTTGACACGCATTTGTAGCAGTGAGAAATATAAATAGCTGCCTTTTCAGGCACTTGTTGCCTGAATATCTCTGTAACTAGGCTCCCTAGATCCTAGTCTTTTTCCGCTGTGTTTATTGAACTATAGTGTCTTATCCACATTAAATTGCCTTAGTTGTGCAATTCACCCTGCCTGTCTACTATCTTGTGCATCATAAAGGGACAGAGTATCTAGTCCTTGATCAGTCTATTGCTCCATTGTTATCTACCTTGTCAGTCCAGCTATCACTAACAGTGGGTGAACCTGAAGGCCACAACCTGGGAGTCTCCTTGCTGCAAAAGCCATACCCACTTGCAGGGGTTAAGGGTGAAGACTAGTGGCTCTTTAGACTCTGTGCCTTGGGTGAGTGTGTGCCAGACCCGTTGTGGTGAGAGGATCCACTTCTACCCGTCCACTTCCACCTTGACACAAAAACTGCTTATTACATTTTTTTTAATGCATTCTTTATTTGTAAACTATGTCAGGTAATAGCTTGTTTCATTTAGTCCTTCACTGGATCTACTAATTCTGCAGTGTAACATTCATACACTAACTGCTGTACCAAGAATTGCTTTATAATTTTGCTTTCTCCTAATCTCTCACTAAAATGATTCTCTTAGTCCAGGTCCACACTGGCTACTTTGTAGCTGGGCTGTAAAAATACTATTTTGCTGTCTTCTGTTGAACAAACCATAGAGGCTACGATAATTTTACAAATAGCTTCTCTTCAAAGCCAATGTGCGTCTGACATGACTGTATCTGGCTAAAAAGCATTTTACATTGTCTCTAATATTATCAATAAAAAAGAAATTTCCAACTGTGACCCTTGTGAAACGTCACTTTAAATAGCATTTCTATTTTTTTTTTAACTAAGCTCATTTTCTAATCAAGAACAAATGTTTTTCACTTTGTACATAAATGACGCACTAGCATGATATGTGGTACACCCTTTATAAAATCTAAATATATCCCATCAGCCATCCAGCCCTATTCCAGTTTCCTACTTGCTTCCCAAGAAGATTATCAGGTTTGTCTGGTACAAACTGTGCTTCATAAAAACATACAGACATTTAATTAAGTCATATTTTATAATTAATTTCTGAATAGTATTTCTCAATTCCCTACTGCCTTCATGAGATGTACAGACATATTATACTTCTGCTGCGGTATTAAATAGATGCAGGGAATTTGGTCCCACTGAGTTGGCTAGCGTTAGACAGGCAGGGGAGTTTAACAGATACTGACTTAGTTCCTCTCTTGCTCCTCCGGATGAGGTGATAAGCAGGTAGTTTTGATCACTTATAACCTTACTGGCTATATTCAATATGCTACTTAGTGACACAGGGCTAATTGTTCTGGCCTTTATAACCGATTGCTCTCAAAATTATCCTTATTAATTGTAGTCCTAACACACAATCTTGCACATTATGATTTTCAATATTTGAATAAGTTATTGCTATCAATTTATTAGACTGAATTAGTCCTCTTCCTTAGTGTGATTTATTTTCATTTAGTACAACTTTGCTGATCTCTAACTTTGATAAAGATATACAGTCTAATCCTACCCTGAAACTTTTAATTCATACACAGTACCTACCACTTACTCTATGCACTGAGGCAATTTGATTGATTTTATTGGCCTCAGTTTCACTTTTCAGTTTATCTGAGCTATACTAGCTTGAGTGAAGCTTTATACGTTGGTCTTGAAAAAGTCCTCTGGGAGAAATGTGTGTTCGCATAAAATACTTGTTGGAGAGTTACTCCAATTACCCCCTTCTTCTTTAGCAGTCTACAGTATGTCTGCAAACTCAGCAATGTGCCGAGAGCATTTTAGGCATTCAGGTATAAAAGGGGTGACAGGTCTGTGCTGTAAATTGATAGAATTTATGTATAAGTTATTCTTACTCTTAGCTGGGGCACATTTACTAAAGCTGAATAGGTTAGTGAATAGCAGATGCAGGAAGAGCAGCCCATCTTTAAGAATATCCCTGTTTTCTCCTATTAACTAGGACAGTGGTGGCGAACCTTTTTGGCACTCCATGCCAAAAAGGTGACGCCACCCCTGAGCGCATCCCCCTAATTGCCGGCGCTGGTGAGTGATGTCATCACACCAGCACCGGGGGGAGAAGAACTCCCCTGCTCGTGTGCGCTTCTTCAGTGCAGGCCACGGATCCGGCCTGAAAACTGTCAGATCGGGTCCGTGGTCTGTACTGAAGGCAGAGGTGACGGCTGCGTGCAATGGCTCGCTCTTCTCCCACAAAGAGCCGGCCGACCTCCTACTTCCCCAGCAGTGCAGGCGCTAATGAATGATGTCATCGCGCCTGCACTGTTGGGGAAGTAGGAGGTCGGCCGGCTATTTGTGGGTGAAGAGCGACCCATCGCAAGTGCCTCCTTCAATATAGTCTGCGGATCCGACCTGAAAACTGTCAGGTCAGATCCGCAGCCCATATCAGATCCGCTGCTGAGGGGATCTAAAGAAAGAGCAGGGATGGCGATGGCGCGCGTGCCAGCAGAGAAGGCTCTGCGTGCCATAGGTTCACCATCCCTGAACTAGGATATCAAAGGCAAATTTTGACCAAAACAATTCTCCACCCTCAGGCTGGCGTAATCCCATCTTTCCCTATGGAGTTGGTCCAGTCATTTAGCCTCAGTCCATAATATTACCCCATTGAAAAGAGACATGGATATGGATCTGTCATCGAAGGAAACCCTCATAGAAAAAAAAGCATTGCAAAGTTCCCTCTCGTTAGCCGATCGATATCTATTGATAACGATTTATTTCGAAGCAGAAACATTTTTCCATTCTTTATAAATCAGGGAAATAAAAAATAGACAGCGGAAGGGGGTGAAATAAATCAGTATGTGCTTAGTACATAAGCCTAGGCATATCTAACATGGGACACAGCTAAAAGACAATCCAGCCTAGACTGGTATGAGGTGGGGGTGGGTTAAAACCTTCCTCTCACTGCCAGCCTGGCTGTCCCCTCCCTCAGCTACAATGTGCCGGTAAAGGACGCTGAATGGATTCATACAACAAACTGGGCTTTTATCAGAACCGACCCGGAACATAATATCTCATTTCATGACTTGTCTCCCTGAAAAAAGCGCAAAACCGACTACACAAAACACGCAGCCCCCGCTAAGACTTATGGGAAACAACGCGCTATTATCCCGCCACGCCCACAGCCTTGTGCAAAATGGCACAGCTCGAACCCCGCCCCGGAAACGCCACCGTCGGATCTCCTGAGTGGCTGTGTGGTTCAGGGCGGGGCTAGGCGGGAGCGCGGCGGTTGCTCGCGCCCGCCTTGGCTTTGTGTTGTTGAGAGACTCGTGTTTTTTGGTCGAGTCCGGAAAACAAGCAAAGACGCCCAGCGCCAGCCATGGAGGAGCTGAGCGCTGTCGGGGAGCAGGTGTTTGCGGCGGAGTGTATTCTGAGCAAGAGGCTGCGGAAGGTGACTAGACTGGGGTGGTGCAGTAGTCGCTGCCTGGCAGTGGCCCCTTATACTGACTCCTCCCCCGCTGTAATCACACTAACTTTATCTCTCTCTTACCCACAGGGCACTGCTGAGTACCTGGTGAAATGGAGAGGCTGGTCATCCAAGTAAGTCTCAGTCTATACCCTTTCCTTTACTGTAGTACAGCTAATGCTATTGTGTAAGTAGCCGTGTCTCACTGCATACTCTTACTACCAGTACATTGTGTCCTACCTCCAGGGGCCACTTTACCTGTGCTGCATGACTGCAGTCAGTTTCCCCTGGGCTTTACTCCAGGGGTGTATTTTAAATCCTCTGCATGCCCCCCAAGGGGCTACTGTGATTGCTTTGCACGCCCTTCTGGCCCCTGGCTTTGCTCCTCTCACACACTGGCCACCTGGATTGCGTTGCACGCCCCTCTGGCCCCAGGATTGCGTTGCACGCCCCTCTGGCCCCTGGATTGCGTTGCACGCCCCTCTGGCCCCTGGATTGCGTTGCACGCCCCTCTGGCCCCTGGATTGCGTTGCACGGCCCTCCCACTGGGAGATATGGATTGCAGTGCCCATTCCTCTGTTCCCCAAAATGGAGGTTTGTATTGCTCTGCACACTTCTCCCTTCCCCCCCCCCCCCAAAATGGGAGGTTTGGAATGCTCTCTATGCTTACCCCCCTCCCAAAGGGAGGTTTGGGTTGCTTTGTACTCTCCTCCTCCCATATGTATACTTTCCTTTTAAACCACTCATATAATTTTAGAATTTTCTCTAAATATGTTTGTGACCAGCTATTAAGTGGGTGCTGGGTATTTTCTTTCAGGCATAACAGCTGGGAGCCAGAGGAGAATATTTTGGATCCACGACTTCTTTTAGCATTTCAAAAGAGGTAAATATGTATCTTGGTTAAACTAAAAAAAAAATAAATATGTAACTGCTTAAAAATTTCAAACAAATAAAAAGACTTAAGACATTGATTAAAGGAGAAGTATAGTCAGATTGCAAATCTTTACATATGCAGTACTATACCTTTAGTGAGAAACATTTCTCCCCAGTAGATGTTTCATGTGAAGCAGGATTAATTATTACACTGCACTGGAAAACTCCTGCACTAAGAAATGTGTGTGTGGTGTACCGGCCAGTTTTCTATGAAGGGTACCCTCATCTGGACATTTTTGCCTAATGTGAAATGTAAAATCTGCGCACAAGTTAGCTTTCCTCTGTAATCTCCTGCATTCCAGGAATGTAAACAAGCATATCATTGATGAGGCCAAAAGGTCAGCACACTGCTTAACCAATAGCAGTCAAGCAGATTTTTCTTCTCATGTTTATCATTTATGTCACACATTTTCTGGTGTGGAAGTTTTCCAGTGCTGTTTAATAAATCATCCTGCTTCATATGAAACATATACTGGGGAGAAACATTTCTCACTAAGGTATTGTACTGCATATGTAAGGATGTAATCTGACTATACTTCTCTTTTAATGCACAGATGCCACTTCTGCAGAGCTTAAAGGCAGTCTTCTGTTTAGATAATGTACTTTATTCTAATGTTCTATTTTGTTTTTGTTATAATATCCTGAATTTTTGTTGTGCTTCTGATATT